>MU262627.1:42500-47500 GCA_020310875.1 Ceratopteris richardii | reverse complement strand
GTTGTTCTTTTGGAGATTAACACTCTCCATCAGTGGTATCAGAGCAGGAAGCATCAGAATTGAAGGAAGGAGGATCCCGACTGCTGTAGGTGCAAAAAATTCAACATTTGATGGTTCAAAAGGTGAAAGCTTGAGGATAAAGCTTGAGAAGGAGATCATACGATATCAAGGAACTCAAAAGGAGTGTCATTCGAAGTAAAGGTAACCTTATACTTTATAAAGATTGAAGAATTCAATACACAGGTGAAGAAAAGATGGGAGATTCTCTTCAGATAGAGAAATTGGATAGAGAGAACTATTGTGCATGGTCAATGAGGATGGAAGCTCATCTTATGAGCAAAGACTTGATAGCTTACATTACAGCTGAAGAAGAAAAGCCTCAATTCAGAGATCCTAGTGTTCCAACTAGGGAGGAATTGTCAGATTTGAAAAATTGGATGAAGAGAGATGCTCAAGCTAGGAGCATTATCTATATGGAAGTCAATGACTACTTGCTACCTCACATTAGAGGTCTTGAAAGTGCAAGTGATATATGGAATGCTTTGGAGGAGAATTTCCAAAATACCACAAAGTCAAGGAAGGCATCTTTGTGGGCAGAATTTACCACTTTCAAGAAGAAGGCCTCTCAAGCCATCTCAGATTATGTAACCAG
This sequence comes from Ceratopteris richardii, assembly GCA_020310875.1. Lineage (NCBI taxonomy): Eukaryota > Viridiplantae > Streptophyta > Polypodiopsida > Polypodiales > Pteridaceae > Ceratopteris > Ceratopteris richardii. The sequence goes on along the minus strand of MU262627.1, from coordinate 46,848 downwards.
AATGAAGGACATTGCAGATGCATTAGGAGCAGTTGATGAAGACATTGAGGAGGATAAATTGGTAAGGCAAATACTCACAGGTTTGAGAGGTGATGACAAATGGAAGCCATTCATTTTGTCCACTGAATTATCACTTGATCATTTTACTCCTGACTTAAATCAGTTGCTAGGACATATGTTAACCTTTGAGAAGGATGTCAAAGGTGAAAGTGACAAGAGTACAGGTCATGCAATGTACTCAAAGGATAAGAAGAAAATTAACAAAGGGAAGCACCAAGAAAATGAAGATGAAGGCACAACTAGTCAAGCCAACTTCCTAAGAGGAAGAGGAGGTGGCAAAGGTAGAGGAAGAGGCAGGAACAACAAAGATGGAGTCAAAGCTTGCTGGATTTGTGGTAAGACAAATCATTTAGCTAATGATTGTTGGCATAATAATCAGAGTAATGGTGGATATAATCAGAATTTCAATTCAAGAGGAAGAGGTGGCAGAAATCAAAGAGGTAATTTCAGAGGTAGAGGTAGTAGGGGTTACTTTGGAAGAAATGTAGGTAGAGGATTCCAAAGTCAACAATACAATAATACCTACTACAATTATGCTTCAGATAAGAAGGAGGATTCAACATTGATAATGAATGCAACTTGTGAAAGGCAAAGTGAAGACCAAAGAGTCTTCTACATTGACTCAGGGTGCAGCAATCATCTGAGTGGTAACATAGCATTGATGACTGATTTGGAAAATAAGGTGACTAATCATGTTGTTCAAACAGGAGACAATACAAAGCACAATGTGAAGTCAATTGGATCAGTAAAGGCCAAGGATGGTAGCACCTTATTGAGTAAGGTCTTGTATGTTCCTACAATTCCTAAGAATCTGATAAGTGTAGTACAAATTGTTGAAAAAGGTTATGAAGTGAGGTTCACTAATGAAGGAGTGTTTGTGGAAGACCCTAGCAATGGGTATAAACAAATTGTTTCCGGGAAGAAAGAAGGAAGATTGTTCACATTGAAGATTCAAGGTAACGTGGGTCATGCCTTGTTCACTTATGGAGGACATAAGATCTCTGAGTTAGATCTTTGGCACAAGAGGCTTGGACATTTCAATGAAAGAGGTATCAAAGACATGATTAACAATGGTGCAGTGCTTGGATTTCCTAATGTTGCAGGTCAACATATGACATACAAATGTGAGGCATGTCAATTAGGTAAGGCTCATAAGCAATCTTATTCCAAGCATGGTTTTATGTATTCAGAGAAGCTTGAGTTGGTACACACAGATGTGTGGGTACCATCAAATGATTTCAGTATCAATGGTTCAAGGTATTATGTGATTTATGTTGATGATGCTACCAGACGGATCACTATCTATGTGATCAAAGATAAGTCGGAGGTATTCAATACATTCAAACATTATCATGTGTACGCAAAAAGAATTACAGGTCATAAGTTGAAGAGACTAAGGTCAGATGGAGGGGGAGAGTATTTCTCTAATGAGTTTAGTGATTACTTGTGGAATGCAGGTATAAAAAGGGAGGTTACTTGCAGGTACTCTCCTCAACAAAATGGTGTAGCAGAAAGGAGGAATAGGACTCTTGTCGAGTTTGCAAGATCCATGATGAAGGAGAAAAATTGCCCAAATTATTTGTGGGCTGAGGCTGTAAATAGAGCTACTTATCTGGTCAATAGGCTACCATGTAAAGCCTTGCAGGGTATGACACCATATGAGGCATGGTGGGGTAAGAGACCTACATTAGACCATTGCAAAGTATTTGGATGTTTGGCATATGCATATGTGCCATCACAATCAAGACACAAATTAGAACCTAAAGCTGAAAAGTATGTGTTCATTGGTTATGATGATAAGCAGATGGGATATAGGTTGTGGAGTCCATCCACAAAACAATTCATTGTGTCTAAGGATGTTACATTTGATGAGCAAGGTACTTGGTATGCAGATACTATCAATATTAATACAGGTGATGAAGAAGTTGTGAGTCAAAGGAAAGGTAAATCAAAGGTACAGATATTTGATGAAGAGGAGAATAATGAAGTGCAGGTTGAAGTTGAAGAAATGCCAAGATTTGATCCTGAGTGTGAAGAACCAGAAACCTCAAGGAGTGGAGAACTTAGAAGGTCATCAAGACACAAGTGGCAACCTACAAGGTATAGCTATGATACTTCTTTTTGGCTACCAAAGATTATGCTTACATGATAAAAGCATATGAAGACCCTTCTACATATGAAGAAGCAAAAGGTAAAGAAAATTGGGAGAAAGCTATGCAGGAAGAATATGATGCATTGATGGAGAATCAAACATGGGATTTGGTTCCAAAACCAAATAGCCAGAATATCATTGGATGTAAGTGGGTCTACAAGACAAAAAGGTTTGTAGATGGAAGTGTGTCTAGGTACAAAGCTAGACTTGTTGTGAAAGGGTTTGCTCAAACATATGGTATTGATTATGATGAGACTTATAGTCCTGTGGCAAAGATGAAAACCATCAGAACACTCATAGCAATTGCTGCATGTAAAGGTTGGAAATTGTGTCAATTAGATGTGAAGAATTCTTTTTTGAATGGTTATATTTCAAATGATGTTTCCGTGGAGCAACCTCAAGGATTTAGAGATGGAAGGTATCCAGATCATGTGTGTAAGCTCAAGAGAGCTTTATATGGCTTGAAGCAGGCCCCAAGGGCATGGAACTATAGTCTTGTAAAGTTCTTAAAGGAGCTTGGATTTCAAGTATCTAAGGCAGATAGTAGCCTGCTTGTTAAAGCAAGTGATGATGGGTTCATTTACATGTACATATATGTTGATGATATAATTCTTACAGGTACAGATGAGAAAGGCATTCAAAGCCTAAAGAAGCAAATGGAGAAAGAGTTCAAAATCAGTGATTTGGGAGATTTGTCATACTTCTTGGGCATGGAGATTTCATACATTGCAGGGTAGCACCTACTCCAATGGACGTGAATCACAAATTGAGCAGATATGGTGGAGAAGAATTCAAGGATATGAAGTTATATCAGAGTTTGGTTGGTAGTCTTATCTATGCTACATTAACTAGGCCTGATTTATCATATGCAGTTGGGGTTTTGTCCCAATTCATGCATTGTCCTAGGAAAGAACATTGGATTGCAAGTCAAAGAGTGTTGAGGTACATTAAGGGTACACTCAAAGAGGATTTGTATTATGTTTTTACATCAGATACGAACATCAAAGTATATAGTGATGCAGATTGGGCAGGTAATCCTGATGATAGAAGGTCAACCTATGGATACATGTGTTATGTGGGAGATAAGTTAATCTCTTGGTGCTCAAAGAAGCAACATACAGTTGCTTTGTCATCTACAGAAGCAGAGTACAAAGGAATGGTTGAAGCTGCAAAGGAAATAATATGGCTTAAGACTCTGATGAAGAGTTTTGACACTATACAGAGTACACCTATCATATATGGAGATAACATGAGTTCATTGTATCTAGCTGCTAACCCTGTTTTTCATGCCAGGACTAAACACATTGAGATTCAGTATCACTTTCTGAGAGACAAGGTGATGGATAAAGAGATTGAAGTCATACATACTTCAACAAAAGATCAGATAGCTGATATGCTTACCAAAAGCTTGGATGGACCAAAGCTACAAAAGTTCAAAGACATGGCAGGCATAAAGAAGATAGAGAAAACCTCAATTCATGATTGAGGGGGAGCTGTTGGTGCAGGACAATCACCAATTGATGTTTTGACTTGCAAATGAAGTCAAGATTTGAAGGAAAGATTCAAGTTATGAAGCAAGGAAGAAGTAGTCATTCAGAAGAGGAAGACATGTACACATATGTACAGATAGTTCAATTATGCCTTAAGAAGTCATAAGGTTGTAAATTTTTGTATATATATGCTATGAAAGTTTCGGGGCAAATAAGAGAGAGCATGAGATTAGAGAAATGAGAAGTTGTAACAGTCATTAGACATATGAGAAGTTAGTTGAACTCTCTCTCATCATTCAGTTGTAAACTCCTTCAGAAATGAAAGTTTTTGCGCCCGATGTTTCTGAGTTTTCTCTTCCTGTGTCAGATCTTTTGTGAAATGCTTTTGTACAAGTCTAAGTCTATAGGTGATCGAGCTCTGTACAAATTTTTAGCTTTCAATTATGATCACGCTAAGAGAATTATGTGTAGGAACATTTGTATGTGAAGAAGTGTCCACTGGTTCCTGAAATAGGCGCAAAATTTGAAGTGAATGATTTGATCATTTCTAACTCCACAGTTTAAAGTTTTAAGCAAGCAAGCACTCAATCTTTAAGTTGGAAGGTAAGCTACTTGTGGCTAAAAGCATTTGCTTAAATGGGTTCTA
>MU262627.1:17500-37500 GCA_020310875.1 Ceratopteris richardii | reverse complement strand
GTTAATCTATACACAATTACCCAGACCGAGTCGTGCCCTCTCTGTGTCTTAGGTAATCCGACTAAAAAGTCCATGGAGATACTCTCCCACTTCCCATTAGGAATATCCAATGGGTGGAGTCGTCCTCCAATCCTCAATCTCTTAGCTTTGTTGATCAGGCATTTAGTGCACTTAAGCACATACTCTAGGACGTCCTTATGAAGTCCACGCTAATAAAACTGCCTTTTAACAAGATCATAAGTCTTGTTAACTCCTGGGTGTCCTGCAATAGGTGTGTCATGACACTCATACAAAATATGTTGTCTCATCTGAAGATCTCTAGGGACACACACCTTACCTTTATATAAGAGATATCCATCATGGACACTCTAATTCTTCCACTTGAATCCTTCTTGAGTACCCATCGATACTCCATCCTCACTGGATACCCGTATATCACGATCCCCATTCTCTATGGCTTCCCAAATCTCAAAATATGCAGGATCAAGCCTACATTTCCCTCTAATGGACTCAAGTAGCTCACTAGTGATCTGAGTAAAACTCAATCCATTGAGCATAGGCATGCGGCTAAGTGAATCAGCGACTACATTTAACTTTCCCTTCCTATACCTAAGCTCATAATCAAACTCCTGAAGGGTCTTTGCCCATTGGGCCTTGCGACCTTTAAGGTATGTTTGATTAGACAGCCACTTGATGCTCTCTTGATCAAACACTATCATGACTTTGGCACCATATAAATAATGACACCACTTCTTCAAAGCATGGACAATTGCATACAACTCCTTGTCATAAATGGAGAAATTCTTCTAAGCACGTTCTAGTTTCTTACTCTCAAAAATTACTAGTCGACCATCCTGAACTAGAATCGCTCCTATGGCAAAATCACTCGCGCCAGTCTCAACCACAAATGGTTTGTTGGGATCTGCTATATGTAAAAGTGAAGCTGTAGCAATTGCTACTTTCAATTTCTCCATACTTTGCTTCTGTTCGTCTCCCCAATGAAAGGCTTTCCCTTTCCCTTAAGTTGTTCTGTCATCGGAATAGCAATTTTGGCATAAGTCTTAATGAATCTTCGATAGAAACCTGATAAACCTAGGAAGATCTACAACTCTTCTAGGTTCCTTGGATGTGGCCATTCCATAATAGCCGTTACTTTTTCAGGATCCATCTAGATTCCATCCTAGGAGACTATATGCCCAAGATATCTAGCCTCTATTTTGAAAAATTAACACTTTGACTCTTTAGCAAAGAGTGAATTTTCCTGTAGCACTTGAAATACTTTTCTTAAGTGTTCCAAGTGCTGCTCTTCTGATGCACTATAGATCATAATGTCATCTAAAAAGTCTAATACAAAGTTTCCTAGATAAGGCCATAAAACACTATTCATGAGCTTCATGAAAGTGGCACGAGCATTGGTGAGACCAAAAGGCATCACCAAAAACTCATAGTGCCCATATCTAGTACTAAATGCAGTCTTCGGGACATCCTCTTCCCTAATCCTTATCTAAGATCAAGCTTGGTAAAATACCTAGCTTGATGTAACTAATCAAATAGATCTTCCAATCTAGGCATTGGAAACCTAGTTTTGATAGTTACCTTATTAAGTGCTCTAATGTCTGGTTGGTCCGGAGAGGTTCTAATCACCAAAAACCAATAAGAACAATACCAAAACCATGTAGCAATAGCCCCAATCAGGAAAATTGAGTGAGACTCAATAACTTTTGGGATTTGCAGTCCTCGTCAGTCCAAGAAATGTAGACCAGCACATGTACTTCAAAGATATAAAGCTATCCCAAGTGAAAAAAGTGAATTTGGGCACCGAATGATGAAAAACTAGGCCCATAAGTGGCTGCCTAGTTCCTGCTGAAGCATTGCAGAGAGATTTTGGTTGACCAAATCTTGTCCAAGTCTAAACCAATGGTCTCTGAGCAAAGCTTAGGAGTATAGATCTGATACCACTGTAATAACCTCTGAGGACTCCCCTCATTCTAGACTTATCTTGCACGCAGATCGAGGTAGTTTGTCGGCTAACTTTTTGGAACGGACTCACACGGAGATCTCTTCATGTCAATTTCCGCCCGGCCACATGGGGTTTTGAATACTACTCTCTCTCTCTCATTCATACCCAATATGGGCATTATTCAAAGCTTCTCATATGAGTGCCACTTGGCACGTAGTGAGTATCATACTCTTAATGTATAAGGGGAGGTTCTCACCTCTAATTCCTAACTCATATGATACTCCATGTGATAGTAAATATCCCATAAGAATTGGTCATATGGGTGGAAAATGGTGTCTTGCTGTGGTCAATCCTCAAGGATTGGATATCTAAGTGGAAGAACCAGAAACTACCTAAAGCTGAATGGGAAGGGGAATCTAGTAGAGCCAACTAGTAGAGCTAGTAGCACTAAAGAAACGTGCCTTGTAGACATGAGCCAAAGCGGTGGCAGTGGACCCAAGTTGGAGCTTTCTTTACAAATTGTACCTATCACTCAATCTAGCAAACTTGAGGATTTTATGTGAGATTTTTGAGACTCAACCACCACTAATGAAGAGGATACTAAAGAAAAAATATAGAATCGAATTCCACTTTTGGGGTTGCACTATACCCATTTTTACAACCAACCAAAAGAAGATCCTAATGTACATGTCCTGAATTTCGAGAACCAATATGCATGTCCACACTTTTGAGCACAAACAACAGGTATTCCAAGCCACCTTAGCAAGTGATGCAAAAAAAAATGGCTAATTGAACATCCTCCATACCATTTTACACAATATAGTGACTTACAAGAAGCCTTTTTGGAGAGATTTCAGACTACTAAAAGCATTTCAGAATTATATGTGACCTTACAAGATATGATCTAGAAGGGTACAATTGAGCAGTATGCTTCAGACTTCAGGTCAAATGTTAGACAATTTCTAGATATTGACCTCCCTTCAGAAGAACTATTGCAAGAAATTTTTGTGGATGGATTGAAGCCAGCAATTAGGGAGAAAATTTACATGTATACATTAGATCAAGCTCGATCTTTAGACTAGATATTGAGTTAGCAAAAGGAGTGGATAAGAAAATACAGCTCATAAATTTGGGTTCCAAAAAAGAGCCCAATAATAAAAAAGAGTGTTAATCTAGGTCAACAACTGTATTATCTATGATGCGAAAATGCAGGCCATATCACTATAGACTATGCCTTGAACCCGGTATACTCTAGTCACAATGGCACAAGTTGAAGCAACTTCATGGAAGGAAAATTCTACAGGATATAAGCCTCCATTCCAATCAAGACCATGGAGGGAGATCCAAGATGTGAGATTGTCTAGACTTGCTCAATTTTTTGGATCCTAGCATTTCTAGGATCAATGAAATTCTATCGGTCCAATTTTAAAGATTATGGAAGAGGCCACAAATTTTGGCAACTAGGACCCAACAATTTCGAGAATCAACCAATACAATGTTAGTTCTATTTGCAGTATGGACACCATCGATTTGAATGTGAAGAAGTTAAGGAATATGATCAAAGGAAAAAGGAAGCTAAATTGAAAGCTCTCGTGGAAAATGTAGTGACCTTAGAATACCTGGAACCTTCAGCAACAATGATCATGAGATTCGGGCAAGACTATCAGACCACACAACAACCCAGACACTACTCGCCAGTAGAGGAAAAGAAACATTTGATGAAAGCATTTTAGTGGGCCAAGGCATACCCAGCGTACTATATAAGCCCAAAAACCATCATTGGGGTTAGAAGTAAAAAAGGTCCAACAGGAAAAATAACAAGTGAAAGAAGTTTAGAAAGAGTGCAAACGCACGAGGATAGAGCTCCAATACAGGAAAGTGAAATCTTTGGACACTCAACTGAATGTGCAGTTCCAAAATTTCAGAAATTGAGTTCAAGTTTTCAAGGTCCCAGCAATGGAAAGTCCGAGCGGACTCTGAAAGAACCATAGAACCAGAGCATTTCGGGATAGGTATTGTCAAAGGAAGGAATTTTTTGGAACTTATTAAATCATAGATTCAATTACCTCTAGGTGCTTTGCTTGAATTAATTCAGGCATTTTGAGAAAAGTTACTGAATCATTTACAAAAAGAACATCCTCTGAAATAGTTCCAGGAAACAATTATGGGCATGGTCAAGGAAGTGTCGAGCAAGGTGGTGCATTATATAGTGCCGACTATTACAATATGGTACAAAAATAAAGCCATTCTGAAAGTATTGATTGATAGTGGATCTAGTATCAACATTGCATCTACAAATACTTGTAGCAAATAGATTGGACTGGTATTGAACTAGCTCCATTTGTTGTTCGAATGGTGGACCAATCTAGAGTGCAGCCAGTGGGACTTATCAAAGATATTCCAATCAAACTTAAAGGCAAAAACCTTGACTACAATCTACTCTTGGGAAGACCATGGCTGCAGAATACCAAAGTGAGTCAGAATTAGGCTACCAAAACTATCACCTTCCAGAAAGGACATGCTAAATTTTTGGTATAGTTGCATGATGAACGGTTCTCTTCTTCCGAAAAATAAACCCATACTAGTGGAGCCACCTCACATGCTGGAAGGACTCGAAGAGGATGAGGAAGAACAACTCTTAGAAGCTAATAGGTGTTGGAGAATCAATCACAAATTGGACATAAAGTTAAAGGTCAAAGTATAAGAAGAAAAGCACATACCAATGTGAAGGGACAATTTCACACATGTACTTTATTTGTAAAGTTATACTTAACTTTAGTTCTAGAGTTTTCAAAAGTGACGAGATTGAGAAAATCTATATAAGTTAGTTTTTATCAACTGAGGCATAGAGATGTAGATGAGAATGAGATTTAGAGAGAGAGAGAGAGAGAGAATAAAAGAGAAAGAGTTCATTTTGTATGATTGAGTATAGTCGGTCTTCTCTGAGTGAGAAAGCACCTGTAAACTTCTGGGTTTTTCGTAGTTATGAGAAGAACTAAGTAAAGTTTTGTGTATGAGACTCTCTCCTCCATCTTCATACTTTGCCTATTGTGTAATGATCTCAAAAGTTTAAGTTTTCCAAGCAACTTGATGCCTCGCATTGTTGGGAAACAATGTCCAATGGGTCAAGATTCTCCATAGTTTATGGGATAAGTTGTTATTCTATTTAATCTTTTATACAACAATAGTGTGTGGTGTGATGGTTAGTCTATTATCCTCTCATCCTATCCACCAGGGTTCAAGTCCCACGATCAGCAGCGGTGTGAAAATGTCTGGACTTTTGGAAAAGCATGATCTTTTGAAAATTGCAAACATGAAAGACGACGACGGACAACGTTTTTTTAATATGTGCTTTTCACTACGATCATAGATAACGATCGTTTGATTTATTGCTTTTGATTGGAGTTTTTCAAGGTATAAGAAATACTATATAAGAAGGCCAATCTCATTGTTCAAAGTATCCTTCACCTAACTTTCAACACCAGCCTTGAGCTTGGACCTCAATAGAGGTGGTGTTTCATCTAGCACATGAGGAAGCCATGGTGCTAACTTGAAGCATGTTGAGGAGAAGCTATGGAGTTCTTGGAGTTCTTCTTGGAGAAGATGAAGAGTGTGCTCACACTCTTGCTCATGGAAAGGAGGTTATCTCTTGTTCATGGAAAGAAGACTTGGTCATTAGCAGCTTGATGGTGAGGATCGGCCATCTACATGGTGTATTTGAAGATTGTCTTCTACATGAAGATTTCGGGCTACTTCAAAGATATTGGATGGTGTTTAACATAAGATTTACATCTTATGTTAAGTATTCAGGTACATATTCTCTTTATGCACACAGGTACTACTTGGAGTCTATGCAGGCAATAGCATCCATATCAGGAGGAGTCCTATTCGGCATAGGTACAAGAGAATCAGTACGTATATGCTTTATGCATATTTGGATGATGTGTTTGAGAAGGTGTGTTCACATGAGTTTGAGGATTTTTGGCAGCAAACTTGTTAGCATTCTTTGCTACTTTTTAAGTATGTGATGTTTTCACATACGTATCTAACGTAGGGTCTTCCTTAGCCTAAGGTTAGATGAGGGTTTGTTTATTATTAGTTTCACACTGATCCTTCCTCTTTCAGTCACTCATATTCACTCTTCTATAACCTATAAGGTCACACATCTCATGTATATTCAGATTTCTGCCCATACATCTGAATATGTTTGTTACATTTGTACACTCACTTATCCATCTATTTCTCATCACATAGAGTGGTTGAGAGTTTTGCTCCCACATTGTACATTGAACATTGGTATATATGATACTATGAGTAAGCGATGGCTTACGTAACACCTTACACATGTCATCTATTCTTTCTCTATCTTTGTCTCATTATTTGTATGATTAAGTTGTGGTATGTTCATGTTTTGTCAATATTGAAGATTGCTATGCTGGACCTATGGAAACATGGACCTGTGATATGAGCCTTGGGCCTACCTCATTTCCAACATTTGGTATCAAAGCACTAAGGTTTTGGTTTCAAAGCTTTGGGACTTTGGCATCAATGCATTTAAGGCTCATTCATATTCTCAGGTTCCCAGAATTCTAGGTTTACAACATATGATTTAAGGGCATCTTCTAATATTTAACATTTGACATACACACTTAATCTCGATGAGTAGAGATTTGAGAATTAGACAATTCAGTTACATGTCTATTCATCAGTACTTCAAATTCAAGGAAGAAAAATGGTTTAGAGAAGATGAAGGAATCCGATCAACATCAAATCACAGGTATCAGTTTCTACTATCATATTATCATTTGCAAGTCATATCTTAGAAGAGCAGTTATGAAGAGATTTGATGGATTCAAGGAATGCTTTTATACACTTTCATCTTTTGAAAGTTAAAAGCTACATCAAAACAGGTATCTAGAGGTTTTTCTAGAGAGTTTTGAGAGATCTCTTTCATGGCAAGAAAGTTCATCTAAGAAGAAAAATTTGGAGATGGGATGAGTTTTTTTGTTTTCAGCCAATTTTCTATTGTAAGTTGGTTGGATATCAAGGTACAAATGTGATCTAGAAAGGTAATTCATCATTCAGACAAAAGATTGGTGAATTTAGTTGTTTCAAACGTTTGAAGCAGAATTTTAATTCAGAGATATGAGGAGATGATAAAACATGATTCTATATTCACTTCCATTTGTATACCATATTTGTTTTGTCTCTTACTCTTAGCATTAGAGGAAGAGAAAAGTTCATTTGAAGAAATCAAGAGTGTTTGCTACTTCAAGATGAAGAGAACAAAAGGTATGGAAGAGAAGTTTGAAGATGTTAACATCATCATCAGGTGGAAGAAAGATGCAAAAGAAGAAAGTCCATCATTTCCAAAAAGAAAATTAAGGCTTCCTTTTCTCATATATTTTCCATATACTTTTCCTATTTTATCCTCTACATCCAAAGACAAGTCTACGAAAATATCTTGTGTTAAAGAAGAAGCAGTTTCTTGTTTTGCATTACACTTGGTCATGATTTAGTAGATTTGACAAAGAATTGCATTGAGAGAAAGAAAAAATAGCAGATATATGTTGTGACTCATATGTGTATGAGTTATGTTTTAGTTGAAGCTTTTGAGCACGCAACTTATATGTTCCCTCAAAGAATTCTTGGTGTGTCAATGCAGAGCTACTTGCTATATGACAAGTTGCAAAGACGTATATTTCTTCTTTATCTAACTCTTAAGGTAAAAGAGTTTTGTAGCAGATGTTGAAGACTTAGGTTGAGGTTTTATGTTTGAAAAGGTTACCTCATATTCAATATTTTCAGAAACTTCAGAAATTTCAGTTTTGTTGCTGTACAAGTCAATGGAGAATCTACTTTCTGTGTTTGTCTTGATTTTTGGATACATGCTTGTATTCGAAAAGGTGTTCCATCAAATCCTATCACTTGATAAAGAATTGGAGTTAGCCAAAAGAAAGTCAAGCAAGTATTGTCACATTTCGCTCGGGTAGAATATGAAAAGATGAAGTATCAACTTGCAGCTTTTGGAGTTCTCAAGGTGAGAAGTTTGTCCACTTATATTTCAAGTAGGAGTTGCAAATTCTTGGGAAGGATTTGTTTGAAGAAAAGTTTTACAACTTTGTAAGAAGCATGGACACTTAGAGACATTCAGGTAATAAATCAAACATTCAGTCATGAAGGTTTGATGAGAGCAGATTCTACACAGGACAGATCATTGATCTTGAATAGATCTTGTATGAACTTGAGTATTTATGAGTCAGTTGTCTATCCTTTCTTTGTGAAGATTCTTAACATTGGAAGAAGTAAGTCAAAGATTCAGATTCTATCAGATTTGTGTTGGAGAGAAAAAGAAGATACTTGTTATGTTATAGAAGATTATGGATCCTAAACTTTTGTTTAAGATACAGGTATGGATTACTGAAGATCAGATTTATTGAAAGAAGGAAGACGTTCCAGATTTCATAAAGTCTGATATAATTTGAAGAATTCTGGATACTAGTGTTAAGTCATCCAGGGGGTGATGAAACATGAAGACTTATTTTCAGCCATATGTAAAAGAATGCAGAGTCATACCTATAGGTATTCCTATATTTCCTTTGTCAGGTTCTCTTTATGTTCCAACTTTGAAAGAAGAAGGAAGAAGGAGAATGTTTGGAGAAAGTTCCTGTTAGGGTGTTCCTATTCAGGAGAAGGTTCCAGAGTTCTATTGAAGAGAAGCTTGATATTTCAGAGGTATGTTTGAAAAGTACACACATATATGTTTATACCAAGTTCTGAAGGAAAGAGGTATGAAGGATTTAAAGGATAAAGACATGATGACATCATAGATTTTTTTATGAGACTCATATTTCAGTTGATTTCAGTTGATTTCAGTTGATTTCAATTGAGTTGAGTTGACTTGACTTGAGTACAGTCAGAGATGAACCAGTAGTGTTCATAATACATTAAGTTGTGAGTTTTCAGTCACAAGTTCCAAGATTTAGTTCTTGATTTTGATTATTGTATCTACATGACACAACAGAAGTACGTTGAGAAACCTTTTTGGAAGGTAAATGCAAATATATGGATCCTAGTGTATGTTTTCAGGTTTTTGAAGACAGGAGATAGCAGGTTCAGAGTCAGTTCATGCTATATTTGTTGTCAAGCAGTGATTGCTTGATGTGTACACTATTGGATATCTAGTTTGCATATTTTCTCAAGTATTATGGTTCATATTCAACAAGTTCAGGTTTTTTGAAGAAAAGTCAAATTCTGTTCTGAAGACTTTTTGAAGAAAAGGTTTGAAGGTCAATTCTAAAGTGCTGGAGCACAAGCTTGAATCTTGTGATAGTTTGTAGCTTGTGATAGTTTGTAAATCCACTTCAGGTTGTACAAATATGACATTGCAGGGGGGATTGTTGGGAAACAATGTCCAATTGGTCAAGATTCTCCATAGTTTATGGCATAAGTTGGCGTTCTATTTGATCCTTTGTACAACAACAGCGCGTGGCGTGATGGTTAGTCTATTATCCTCTCATCCTTTACACCAGGGTTCAAGTCCCATGATTAGCAGCAGTGTGAAAACACGTGAACTTTTGGAAAAGCGTGATCTTTTGAAAATTGTGAATGCGAAAGACGACGACCGACAGCGTTTTTTTAATATGTGCTTTTCACTACGATCATAGATAACGATTGTTTGATTTATTCCTTTTGATTGGAGCTTTTCAAGGTATAAGAATACTTTATAAGAAGGCCAATCTTATTGTTCAAAGTATCCTTCACCTAGCTTTCAACACAAGCCTTGAGCTTGGACCTCAATAGAGGTGGTGTTTCGTCTAGCACATGGGGAAGCCATGGTGCTAACTTGAAGCATGTTGAGGAGCAGCTATGGAGTTCTTGGAGTTCTTCTTGGAGAAGATGAAGAGTGTGTTCACAATCTTGCTCATGGAGAGGAGGTTATCTCTTGTTCATGGAAAGAAGACTTGGTTATTAGCAGCTTGATGGTGAGGATCAGCCATCTACATGGTGTATTTTAAGATTGTCTTCTACATGAAGATTTCGAGCTACTTCAAAGACATTGGATGGTGTTTAACATAAGATTTACATCTTATGTTAAGTATTTAGGTACATATTCTCTTTATGCGCACTGTACTACTTGGAGTTTATGGAGGCAATAGCATCCATATCAAGAGGAGTCCTATTCGGCATAGGTACAAGAGAATCACTATGTATATGCTATATGCATATTTGGATGAGGTGTTTGAGGGATTTTTGGCAGCAAACTTGTTAGCATTCTTTGCTACTTTTTAAGTATGTGATCTTTTCACACACATATCTGACTTAGGGTCTTCCATAGCCTAAGGTTAGATGAGGGTTTGTTGATTATCAGTTTCACACTGATCCTTCCTCTTTCAGTCACTCATATTCACTCTTCTATAACCTATAAGGTCACACATCTCATGTATATTCAGATTTTTGCCCATACATCTAAATATGTTTGTTACATTTATACATTCACTCATCCATCTATTTCTCATCACATAGAGTGGTTGAGAGTTTTGCTCCCACATTGTACATTGAACATTGATATATATGATACTATGAGTAAATGATGGCTTACGTAACACCTTACACATGTCATCTATTCTTTCTCTATCTTTGTCTCATCATTTGTATGATTAAGTTGTGGTATGTTCATGTTTTGTCAATATTGAAGATTGCTATGCTGAACCTATGGAACCATGGACTTGTGATATGAGCCTTGGGCCTACCTCATTTCCAACATACATCAAGTTTGTTTTGATAAGTCATTGTTTTCATTCTCTGAGTTTTACATATTGTTAAATCTTCTTAAAAACATGAGGTTTTTGGAGCAACTCAATGCCTAGCATCGAGTTTCAATGTAAAGTTGATACCTAGCATCGACTTCCAACATAAAAGTCTTTTACTTTTAGTTGTGCTCAAGAGCCTAGTTCAGATGTTAAAAAGTGGTCTAAAACACATGAATTTGATGTTTGGCATCGAATTCTTGCTGCAAGTCGATGCTAGACATCAAATTCTCATTACAGGGACATACTTTTAGCTAAAACAGGCAAGGTTTCTTATTTTGGCAGCTCATATAGGATCTTGTTGTAAAGCTCTTCTCGTCTACTTTCATCCACCAAAATATCTTCAAGAAATGATATTTGTGCTAAGATAAATAAGGAAAAGAGTGAAGGTATGTCATTTTAGTGACTAGAAATTTTTGAAGGAGTAAAGTTCTCAAGTTTGGCTATCATTTTTCAAAGTTTGGAGAAGCATATAGTTAATGGTGACCATAGAGGTGTTCTAGTGTCCTATTAATTCATTTCTTGTGATGTTTCACACATCAACAAGTGGTATCAGAGCAGAAAGGTTCTAGAAAGCAGAAGGCATCAAAGGTACGATAGATTTTAGAAAATTTTCTTTAAAGTTTGAAAGCTCAAGCATTCAAAGACACAAGGCATCAAAAGGTTACTTCAAAAGTATATTCATATACAAAGAACTCCAAAAGGTATTACTCTTTAGCCTTTAAACTCATAGGTTGAAGGAGAAGCAAAGAGTTATGGCAGATCATATCTCCATTGACAAATTGGATAGAGATAATTATCCTGCATGGGTAATGACAATGGAAGTCTTACTTATGAGTAAGGATCTCATGGTGTACATAACAGGTGAAGAAGAGAAGCTTATATTTGAAGATGAAATCTGACCAAAGAAAGAAGAATTGAATGCTTTAAAGCATTGGAAGAAGAAGGATGCAAGTGCAAAGGCTTACATCTACAATACAATCTCAGATTTGCTACCACACATCAGAACAACTGAAGAATTTGAAGAAGAGGTAAGAAGATGTGAGAATTGAAAATCAAGTGTGCAGGTGAATGAAGATGAAGACTATATCCGTACATCCAAAAGTGGATTAACAAGAAGAAATGAAGAAGCTCCTATATTTGATGAAGAGGTGTATCCAGACTCATTTGACGAATGTGAACCAAGGAGGTCAAGCAGGACAAGAAGGCAACCAGAAATATACTCTTATGATACTTATTACATAACTCAATAGAACTATGCATATATGGTCAAAGATGATGAAGAACCTCAAAACTATGATGAAGCAAATGGTAAGAAGCAATGGGAAGAAGCAATGAGGGAAGAATTCAATGCACTACAGGAGAACAAGACTTGAGAACTTGTTCCTAAACCAAATGGTAAGAGGGTAATTGGAAATAAATGGGTTTATTAAGTGAAGAAGCTTGTAGATGGAAGTATAGCCAGATACAAAGCTAGACTGGTGGTGAAAGGCTATGCCCAAACTTATGGCATAGATTATGATGAGACATTCAATCCTATAGCTAAGATGTCAACTATAAGGACAATCATTGCTATTACAGCTTCAAAAAGATGGACTCTAAGTCAACTAGATATAAAGAATGCATTCTTGAATGGATACATATCAGATGAGGTATACATGGAACAACCTCAAGGGTTTATAGATTCCAGGTATCCAGATTTTGTTTGCAGGTTGAGAACAACACTCTATGGATTGACGCAAGCTCCAAGATCATGGAACTATAGACTAGTGAAGTATCTCAATGATCTTGGATATCAAAGTTCAAAAGCAGATCCAAGTCTACTCATCAAAAGAACAAATGGAGGTACAATCTACATTTGTATTTATGTAGATGACATTATAATCACAGGTACTTCAGATGAAGGAATTCAGGAGGTAAAGAGATTACTTGAGAAAGGGTTCAAGATCAATGATCTAGCAAAGTTATCATACTTTTTTGGTATGGAAGTCACTTATATAGATCATGGCATATATATATCACAAGAAAGGTATCTTCTGAACCTATTGAAGAAGTTTGCTATGGAAAATTGCAGAGAAACTTCAACTCCACTTGAAGTCAATCACAAGCTCAGTAAATATGATGGTGCAGAATACAAAGATATGAGGAAGTATCAATCTCTTGTGGGTAGTTTGATTTATGCTACACTAACAAGACTTGCTCTTAGTTATGCAGTTGGATTTTTGTCACAATTCATGCATTGCCCAAAGGATCCACATTGGATTGCAGGTCAAAGAGTTCTTAGATATATCAAAGGAACTATAAAGCAAGGATTATATTATCCTTTTACTTAAAATTTGAAGTTGAGAGCCTATAGTGACTCAGACTGGGCTATTAATCAAGATGACAAAAGATCAACTCATGGTTACATGATATGTCTTGGTGATAAGCTTGTAAGTTGGTGTTCAAAGAAACAACATATAGTAGCATTATCATCAACTGAAGTTGAGTACAAAGGACTTTTAGAAGTAGCTAAGGAGGTCATATGGATGCAAGCATTATTCAAAATCTTGGGCATTAATCAAGGTATACCTACAATACATGGAGATAACATGAGTTCACTTTATCTTGCAGTAAATCTAGTATTTCATGTAAGAACAAAACATATAGAGATACAGTATCATTTCCTGAGAGAAAAGGTAGTGGAGAAAGAAATTGAAGTGGAGTACATTTCTACAAAGGATCAGATAGCAGATATAATGACAAAGAGCTTGGATGGTGTGAAGACTAGAAAATTCAAAAGCATGGCAAGAGTAAAAAGAAAAGAAGAAGATATGAAGAAAGGGAGAATGTCAATTAGTGATTGAGGGGGAGCTATTGGAGAACCAATCACAAATTGGACATAAAGTTGAAGGTCAAAGTATAAGAAGAAAAGCACATACCTAGGTGAAGGGGTAATTTCACACATGTACTTTATTTTTAAAGTTAGACTTAACTTTAGTTCTAGTGTTTTCAAAAGTGATGAGATTGAGAAAATCTATATAAGTTAGTTTGTATCAACTGATGTGCAGATATGTAAATGAGAATGAGATTTAGGGAGAGAGAATAAGAGAGAAAGAGTTCATTTTGTATGATTGAGTATAGTCGGGCTTCTCTGAGTGAGAAAGAACGTATAAAGTTCTTAGTCTTTCATAGTTATGAGAAGAACTAAGTAAAGTTTTGTGTATGAGACTCTCTCCTCCATCTTCATGCTTTGCCTACTGTGTAATGATCTCAAAAGTTAAAGTTTTCCAAGCAACTCGATGCCTCGCATCAAATTTGTTTTAATAAGTCATTGTTTTCATTCTCTGAGTTTTACCTATTGTTAATCTTCTTAAAAACATGAGGTTTGTGGAGCAACTCGATGCCTGGCATCGAGTTTCAATGTAAAGTTGATACCTAGCATCGACTTCCAACATAAAAGTCTTTTACTTTATGTGTGTGTTCAAGAGACTCGTTCAGATGCTAAAAAAGTGGCCTAAAACACATGAATTTGATGCTTGGCATTGAATTCTTGTTGCAAATCGATGCTAGGCATCGAATTTTCATTATAGGGACATACTTTTTGCTAAAACAGGCAATGTTTCCTATTTTGGTAGTTCATACAAGGTCATTTTATGAAGATCATAACTTGGTGTGTAATACTTCGTTTTTTAGCCAATAATAGCTTGTTGGAAAGCTCTTCTCTTCTACTTTCATCCACCAAAAGATCTTGGAGAAATAATATTTGTGCTAAGAGAAATAAGCAAAAGAGTGAAGGTATGTCATTTCAATGACTTGAAATTTCTGAAGGAGTAAAGTTCTCAGGTTTGGCTATCATTTTTCAAATTTTTGAGAAGCATTGAGTTAATGGTGACCATAGAAGTGTTCAAGTGTCACATTAATTCATTTCTTGTGATGTTTCACACATTAACAATAGGGACCTACTTTCATTCAGAGTGGTAGATGTCAAACGAGTGATTAATACAATCTATGGCAGCACGGTAGCATCCATTTGCATAGAGCTATTAGAATCAGAAGTAGACAACGATGCATAGCCTATTATCAAAGATCTGATGGAGCTAGGGAAGATACAGGTTGAGGAAGATCTCCTTGAAACAATGAGTTTGGGCACACTAAAAGAACCACAGATGGTGACGATCTGTGCGGAACTCGCTCCAAAATTTTGGGCTCCTCTAATTGCCTTGTTAAAAGAGTATAAAGATGAGTTTGCCTAGATGTATGTAGATATGAAAGGTTTGGATCCAAGACTCTATCATCACATAATTCTACTTAAGCCAGATGCAACACCAGAAGTTGAATGCAGCTATGATTCCAAATCCATTCTTGCTACCCATTTTAGACAATATGTTGGATGAAGTTGCAGGCGAGAAAATGTACTCCTTCCTACATGGATTTAGTGGGTATAATCAAGTTTGCATGGTGGAAGAGGATATTTTGAAGACTGTGTTTGTTACCAATTGGGGAGTATTTGCTTGCATAGTTATGTGGTTTGGATTGCGAAATGCTCCCATTACATTCCAACAATGCATGTTGTAGATCTTCGCCCCTTACCTAAATTAATTCATGCATATTTTCTTACATGAGTTCTTGGTTTCTAGACAAATGGCAGCTCATTTGGAACATTTGCACTCATGTTTTGATGCTTGTCAAAAGGTACAACTCTATCTCAATCTGCATAAATCAGCCTTCATAGTCAAGTGTGGCCAATTGCTTGGCCATATCATTTCACAGGATGGTATTGCAATAGATCCAAACAAGGTAAAGGTCATTTTGGAGACTCTAGCCCCAAGAAATCCAAAGAAGTTTTGTGGTTCTTAGGCCATGTATGGTGGCATGTACGTCATTTAGGACGATTGGCTCATATTGCAATACCACTTTACACATTAGCACATGTAAGACCATCTGAATTCTAGTGGGTTGAAGAGGCCCAAATTGCTTTTAAAAGGCTATAAGAAAATGCTTACCATAGCACCAATATTGAAAGGCTATAGAAAATGTTTTCATGGATGCTTTCGATAAAGCAATTGGAAATTTACTTATGTAGAAAGAAGGATGTAATTGGTTCCACCTTTTTTACTATGCTAGACAAAGATTGACCTCTGTGGAGAAAAATGAATCTATGATGGAACGAGAATGCTTGGGATTTATCTATTCAATTAAGATATTCCAAAATTATTTATTGGGAAAATCTTTTATTTTTCATGTTGATCATAGTGCACTCCTCTATCTATTGAAGTAGTAGAATCTATTAGGATGACTAGCTAGGTGGGTCTTGTTACTCCAAGAATTTGAATACGATATTGTCCACAAGTTAGGGGCCAGTCATGCAATCGCCGATTTCTTGTCATGCATTGATCATGGTGATCCATCGATAGGAATTGATGATAATCTTATAGATGCGGATGTCTTTGTGGTTGTGGAAGTTGAGGAGTCTCTGCACACATTTCTTACCTGCTATGAAGAAACGTTGAGCTTTCTAGAAAATGGAGTAGCCCCTTTGCACTTACGCCCCACAGCATGGAAGAAATTAGGATTCCAGAGCCACCAATTTACAGTTATAATGGGACAACTTTATCATAAGGATCCTATAGGTGTATGGATGTGTTGTGTGCCTCAACATAAAATGGATGCAGTAATTCAAGAAGCACATGCTAGTGAAGGAAGAGGGCACTCTAATCATTTGATTACAGTGCAAAAGATACAACAAGCTGAACTTTGGTGGCCTACAATGTTGGAGCCATTTTGGAAGTGGGGCCTTGATTTTATTGGTCCTATAAAACCACTTGCATCCAAGACTAGATCTCTTTATATCTTACCTTGTATCGACTATTGCACAAGATGGGCAGAAGCATGGGTTACAAGGAATGCTGCGATGAGGATAGTAGCTAAAAAGCTTCAAAATGAGATTTTTCCGTAGTTTGGTTTGCCACTAGAACTAGTATTTGATTGAGGCACTCATTTCTTCAACCATCTTATTTCAAAAATAACTACAAAATATCAAATTAAACATAAATTTAGTTCCCCTTACTATCCAAGAGCCAATGGTCTCATAGAGAGTACAAACAAGGTTCTTCTACATATGCTACAGAAAATGCTTTTGGATTCTACCGACCAAAGGGAAAGTATACTTTGTATGGTACTTTGGGCATACCACACTTCTTATAAAGTCTCAATAGGAAGTACACCTTCCAAAATTTTGCATGGACTAGAAGCTATCCTCCTGTTTGAATTTGCGATACCTAGTCTTCGGATTGCAGTGCAGAAATGTTTACTTCCAAAAAACTCTTCTGCATACAGGATGGATAATCTATGGCAGCTGGAAGAACATAGGTATGCTAGTTTCTTATTACTTCAGGAAGTGCAAAGCAGACAGAAGAAATGGCATGACAAGAATTTTGGCACGAGGATTTTTCAGCCCGATGATTTAGTTCTCTACTTTCATTCCAAGATGAAGAGAAAGATGGGTAAATTTAAATTATGGTGGGCAGGTCCCTTCTACATCCATGAAACATGTACACTAGCTTCTTTCCAGCTTGCTACATTGTCGGGCCAAATACTACCTACGATTATCAATGGGTCAAAGTTGCAGCCCTACCAATCCTCCAGCAAGTAAGTTATTTTTCTTTGATAAAATCAAAAGCATCAAATATAAATAATGCAAAAGGGACTCCTTTCCACATGCAAAATGGAGCAGTAACTACATGCAAACTACATGAAATTGTACAAGTAATCAATGATGGAAGTGGTTGGTTGATTCATATCTGATTCGTTGATTCGCATCTTGAGGTGCATGATAAGTAGAGAATCGATGGAGTAAAGATACTATTTGGAGCAATCATGATGCATACATGATGCTCTCAAATCAAGAAGGCATGCAATAAAACGTTGTAGACATTCCCTAATCTGGCTTATTTGCCAAAAGTGCAAACAGAGCACCTTACAAACTTGTATTATTGTGCACCCTTTAGGAGACAGAACTCAGCAGCGATGGTGGTCAATTTCTCAAATGCCCATCTGCTAAACATCCTAGATGGCCTTTCTCATCAGTAACCTGACTAGTTCAAGTGCCATGGGTTGTTGAAAAGTGTGCTTATCGATTGGAGGAGTATCTGACCACATCCCCTCTTGAAGGACATTGCACAAGAGATAGCCAGACAAACACATGGTAATGATCCTAATACCCAATAGATTTTCATTACAATTAGATAAGGGAAACCATTTCAAATATCCCTAGAAGTGATTGCGGAATGGTTGCAAGTTGCCAATGAAGGAGGTTTTGCACGAACCCTGTTTAGGAGAATACAAATTCTCCCAACTCCCGAATGACAACCCGCTCAAGCTTGGATTACGTTTTATGTCCATGATGATTAATGTACAATCAAAACACTATGGAGTATCCCAGTAGTTGTACTCCTTGGTGAAGGAATTGGCAAAGACACAGGTAAAGTGGGCCAAATGGGTTTTTTGAAAGTTGGAAAAGGAGATCAGAAGACTTTATAGAAGCATAGGGCAAGCAGTTAATGCAACTCTAGATTGTAAGGTTGGAGTGCTATTTACCTTACTTCTTCCACACAACCCTCCTTTTTTGCCTCGAGAATGAAAAATAGTCACGATCGAAGTCTTCCTACAAGCATTGAAGAAGAGACCTGCGGAACAGAAACTTGTTGTAGGCACTTCTAACGAGCAAGAAATAGGTGATAGGGATGCAGAGGAAGAAGGCCAAAGAAAACAAGAAAAAGAAAATCGCTAGAAAAAGGAGGAAGAAACATTACAAAAACAAGAAGAGGACCGAAAAGCGGTTGAAGAAGAAGAAGCATGGAGAGCAAGAAGAAGAAGTAGCGAGGAAGAGACTAGAAGAAGAAAATAAAAGGAGGGCATAAGCTGAAGCGAAAGTGAAAAGGCTTTAGAAACAAAGAGAGTAGGCAAATCACAATGCAAAGAATGCCTGGAAAGTTTTGACACTCCCAACTTTTACTTCTTGCAATCTTCAGGATAAATGGAAGCAATCAGATGAACAAGTGAAGTTGCCATCAGAGAATTGCAATGATAATATTTACCCATGGATATTTTTGAAGGAGCCTTGTAAACCAAAATAACTAGGTGATCTAGCTAGGGGTATCCATTGGACAATGTTTTGAATACGAGAAATACAAAAAAAAATATAATGCTCTAGTTCAATAGAAGGAAGCATGGCTAAAGGAAAAGGAAGGGATGAAAGCAGAGATCGGTCATCTAAGGGTAGAGATTAACAAACTCTGGATGGAGCATATCGAAAGAGAAAGTGTTGCTCATGAAGAACCTCTCGAAGAATAAAATGATGCTCTAATTGAAATTACCATCCTTAAAGCCAAATCCGAAGAGGTCCAAGAGAATAGAACAGATGCAAGCATAAGCTGAATTGAGACATCCAACATTCCAAAAGATAAAGAAAAGCAATAAAGAACTAACTACCAAGCTCCAGAACGAAGAAAAGGAAGTTCAATGACTAAAGAAAAAGTTTAATAATTAGGTAGATGCAATTACCAAGTAGGAAGCAACTATGGCTGATGTAGAACAAAAGTTGGTAGTGCAGAATTTGGAGTAAAGAGAATTAGAAGTTAAACTCCGTTATGTGCAGGAAGAAGTTGATACACTCGAAGCTCAAATATCTGGAAGTTGATACACTCGAAGCTCAAATATCTGGAATCCTTGATTTAGAGAAATAAGTTGCAAATTGGAATAACAGATGTATGAATGTGAATGCTATTCTAGAAGGTAAAGATACAAAAATCAAAGAATATACAAAAAGGCAGCCATAATGGAATTAAAGTATAAGATAGAATTAGAAGAGGCAAAGAAAATAATTGAAGATAGTTTTGTAAAGTTAACGGATATTACTTTAGCTTTCAAAAATATGTTAGATAAATTACAAAACACAATTCCGAAACTCGAGGTAGTAGCTATCAGTTACCAAAGTGCAAGTCAGGAGTTGCTCAAACCGAAGGAATTTTTTACTGAAGAAATGTGAGTAGCCGAGGAAAACTTAGAAGAGATGTTTAAAGAGTGGGATATAGAGAGAATTATGAACCTTCAACTCTAGAACAATGTTGATGATGATGATGATGATGATGATGATGATGATGATGATGATGGTGATGGTGATGTATAAAATTTTGTAATTAGTGGGTTTGGATCCACACTGCATGCAAGTGTTAGCCATTGGACTAGAC
>MU262627.1:10000-12500 GCA_020310875.1 Ceratopteris richardii | reverse complement strand
TTCTTTCTTTGTTTGGCCACTCCTGGAGTTTGAACTTCTTCTATCTCTTCATCTTCCAACATGCTCTTGTCCACATAGCTTCCTTCTTCAACTGAAATCTTCTCTTTGCCTTTGACTTTGCTTTCTTCAGAGCTGGTCTCTCTTTCCCTAAGCCTTCCACTCCATGGTGAGGGTGTCCTCGTGTTGCATGAGTTGCTTGGACCACTCAAGTCCATGCTTTCTTGAACTCTATCATCATTCTTCAAATCTGTCTCACCTATGTCTTCAACCTGCAATGGACTTGTGCATGCATACCAAGGCTTCAACTCATCAAAGACAACATCCCTACTTACCTTCAGCTCCTTGGTGATGGGATTATAGCATTTATACCCCTTTTGTTCCATAGAATATCCCAAAAAAATACACCTTTCAGATTTGGCATCTAACTTTGACCTCAACTCTTGAGGTACATGTACATAGCATATACAACCAAAGATTCTAAGATGTGAAATGCAAGGTTTTCTTCCACTCCATGCTTCCTCAGGGGTTAGATGATGTATACCTGATGTAGGACATCTATTCATGATGTATGTGGCTGTATATGTAGCCTCTCCCCAATAACAATGCGGCATATTCATTTCATTGAGCATACACCTTGCTACCTCTGCTATGTGTCTGTTCTTTCTCTCTGCTACCCCATTTTGTTGAGGGGTATACCTGCATGTAAATTGTCTTTTGATGCCATTGACCTGCAAAAATTCAGAAAATTCATGGGAGAAGTACTCTCCCCCTCCATCCGATCTCAAAGTTTTGATAAACTTGCCAGATTCCTTCTCCACCTGTGCTTTGAATTTCTTGAAGTAGTGGAACACATCTGATTTGTTTCTAATGCAATACAACCACACTTTTCTTGAAAAGTCATCAATGAAGGTTACAAAATACCTATTTCCAGCAAGGGATGCTTCTCTTGTTGGACCCCAAACATCCGTGTGAATGAGGTCTAAAACATTTGCACTTACATAGGTACTCTTCTTGAAGGGCAGCTTTGATTGTTTTCCTTGTTGGCAAGCTACACAAATTTCATGCAACATTTTAGATGTAAAATTTGGTAGGCCTCTTACCAAGCTCCTCCTTTGCATGTCCTTGAGCTTTTGTAGGTTGATGTGACCTATTCGTTTATGCCATAGATCCAAATTTGCTATCCTCTTGTCTCCATATGTGACATACATTGAATGGTGTGGCTGATTTATGTCCATTGTGAACATTCTCCCTTGCTTTTTTCCTTTTGCTATGAGCTTGAAACCTGCCCTTGGATCCTCAACAAAACATCCTCTTTCATTGAATCTAACTTGATAGCCTTTTTCTACCATTTGGCCTACCGAAATCAAGTTTTTG
Organism: Ceratopteris richardii; assembly: GCA_020310875.1. Lineage (NCBI taxonomy): Eukaryota > Viridiplantae > Streptophyta > Polypodiopsida > Polypodiales > Pteridaceae > Ceratopteris > Ceratopteris richardii. The sequence goes on along the minus strand of MU262627.1, from coordinate 11,126 downwards.
GTAATAGTAGGGACATGTAATACCTCTGATAAGCACTTTGCTCTTTGATTTCCTTCCAAACTGATATCTCCCACATGTTGAATGATATGCTCTGAGTTATCACCTGTTTCCACATGCCCTTGATGCTTTGGGACCTGCAAATTACTAAAAAAATCCTTTCGACATGACATATGATTGCTACATCCACTGTCTACATACCATACATCTTCACTAGCTTGAGTTGTATCTTCACCATACCTTATGGCAAGTAAATAATCATTCCCTTGGCTGGATGATGTGTTTGCATAATTACCTTGCCCTCTATAATTGTTGTTGTTGTTTTGATTCCCTTGTCTTTGAGCTCTATGATAGCATTCATTTGCAAAATGACCGGGCTTACCGCATACAAAGCATCCATTTGAAGTGGCTTGTCCTCTTCCACCAAATCTTGCACCTCTTCCTCTATTTGTGGCTCTTCCACCTCTTTGACCTGCATTTTCTTGTTGTCCTTGACCTCCTTGGTTGCTTTGATATCTTCCTCTTCCTCTTGTAGCACCTCGGTTGTGTCTTCCTCTTCCTCTACCTGCATACAACAATTGCCCTTGGCTATCCTTGGCATTATGACCACCAAGGTTCATCTCCTCTGTCACCATGAGAGTGATTAGTTGATCAAAATCAGGAAGAGAGTCCCTTACATACACTGAAGTTGTGAAAGCCCTCCATTTTTCATCATCCCTAAGTCCATTTAGGGTGTGGGCGACAAGATCGTCATCATCTAGGGCACAACCGATTGACCCTAGTGCATCTGCAAGCTCTTTAACCTTTAATATGTAATCATTAGCACCTTGAGAGGGGCTTTTCCTAAGATTATTTAGCTCATTCTTGAGCTGAATTTTTCTAGCTTTTGTGGAGGTTGAATACAATCTCTCCAAGCACTCCCACACCTTCTTCGATGTATCCAAATCTTGAATATGCCCTACCATAGAGTTGCTAATATGCTGAGATAAAATGAAAATGACCCTTTTGTCCCTTTCATCCCACTCTCTTACTGCTCTTCTCTGGTCATTGGTTGGATGTATCTCATCTATGTAGGGTTTTGTCTCTCCACCACTCACAAGTCCCCACAAACCTTTCCCCATCAAAAAAT
>MU262626.1:27500-61752 GCA_020310875.1 Ceratopteris richardii | reverse complement strand
ATTGCGCACCACTGTTTTTTTCAACAATGCAAGATTTTGTTTCATATTAGTTACATATCTAGGTCTGTTTATTTGTATGACAATGGATAGACAGTTCTCCAGACTCTCAGTGCATGTCTTTTCCTTCGAAAGTTAGACAGTTATTAAACACATGATGCCTTCTTTCAAATCGCATCCGTTCAGGTTTTATTCCAATGGTTTGTCATCAAATGCGCGTACTGAACTCAGATACACAGTAACAATCATGGTGACCTCCTATTGCGTAAGAATACATATCTGTAAGCATTTATGTGACTCTGAAGTATTGCTTTTATGATTCAACAGTGCTCTCTGTAATGTGACCGTTCTGATGTCATTCATTGAGGACCTTGCTATATGAGGTAAAAGATTTAGCATAGAAGCACATGACTTTCTTGGTTAGAAAACATGAAAAAACCAGTGCGCCAATTTAGCTATACAAATATTCTTTAACGTCTTTCCATCTCATAAAGACTGAACAATAAATTCGAATATCCATTACCAGAGAATATCAATCTCTTGAAGCCCTGGTCAATTCAGTCGCAATTCGCACTGCAGGAGATAGTTTCAGGGAAATAGTACGTGTTTATTTGAGCCAAGAACTCCAGGAAATAGTTCCAGGAAACAACTTGTAGCATTTGATGCATGCCTTGCGAGAGGCAATCTGCGATTACGACTTTGCTCAGTGCCATTAAAGAGGAGTCTACGACTTTGCAGGATTATGATCCTCCTGCACATCGACATTTGACACACTGGATCACATACTATCTCTGAATCATCGTCTTACATTTTGTGTACATTCCTCATGCCTGATAGAAACGCCTGTTCGTACGCGTGACCATCTTTAACCTTTTAAATCCACAATGGACATATGAGTGATTGTGTATTGGTCCTTTGCTTAGATTCATTGAATGAACGTAAGCGTCCCCTTGAATAATAGCTAAGTGGCACTCCAAACTATGATCTTCCGCCTTTTTTTTCCGGTATTCACTGAGGTTTCAACTACTTAAGATTCCCTTGACTTCATAGACTAAGAGGGCCACGAACTTTATTCTACTGGCCAATCGTGGAGTGTGTCGAGCTTGAACTTGGACGTCGAATAATAATAATCTTCAAGTTTCCGAATGGCACTACCTTTTCTTTACACCCTTAATAATCTCATGTCCGTGCCTTGTAAATGACCGATTTCTACAAATGCTATCCCGCTTGATTTTTTAAGAAGAGACTTTTCATGTACAGTGAGTGTTGGGTATAACAAAATGTTATCCACGTGGCCATGTTGTTCAAAGGAAATCCACTAGCCATTGATTTTCATCTTTTTGGACAACCAATATTCATAGAAAATGCATTTTAGTTTTACAAAACTTTTTCCTGTCTTTTCGCCGAATGTTGTTGCAGGCCATGTACACACACACACATATATATATATATATATATATATATATATATATATTATATATATATATATATATATATATATATATATACATATATATATATATATATATATATATATATATATATATGTATATATATATATATATTGATATATTTAGGTAGTGATGTGTGTGAACACTCTAGGACCATCAGGGCACTTTTTCCCCTCTTTAGGAGATTTTTTGCCCCCGGCGTGTATATACACCTAGTGCCCTAATGGGCTACTTATCTTTGTACATTCTCTAGTAATACATTCAAGATTTTGTGTTGTGCTCCAAGCTTCTTCTTCTTTGTTGTGCTCTTCGTGTGCTTCCGTAGACGTCTAAGTCCAACAATTGGTATCAAAGAAGGTCTTCACTTCATCTAGGGTGCCATCGACACTCCTCTCGTTGCAGTCTCAGAATTGCACGAACTTTGGTAAGCATACTCAACGTGTTTTCGAGATCAAAACAACTTAGCTGTGTGGTGCCAGAATCGCAATCTTAGCTCGTTTCGGCCTCGGAACGCACTATCGCAGTGCTTATGTAGGCTATTTGATCTTCTTGTGCCAAAGGTATAAACCAAGTTATGTTCACCAGTATAAGCGTCTCCAAGTCTGCTATAGGTCTAGTGGAATTTGTATGGGCAGTTCTATTCAACTTTTTGAGATACACTCAATTTTTTGCATCAAGGTATTTTAGTCACCGGCCATGGCTGAAAGCAATGATGTATTCTGTATGTTGGCTGTTGAGGATAAGTTGGATGGTACCAACTACCCGTACTTATATGATGCGACATGTGTTGGTTGCAAAAGGACTTTAGAACATTGTGGAGGGTGTCGAAAAATGTCTTGTCACACCTGCAACTGTTACAACTGCAGGTACTGAAGCTGATGTAGAAGGCGTTGAAGATGATGATATTCTACATATTTTTGTTCGTGATGCGGTTTCTGTTGCACCTACTGTAGAGCAGATTCGATGGGATGGCAGAGATGCCCAGGCACATGCATTGATAGCTTTGTCTGTCAAACATGCCATTATTCCTCACATTTGCTCTTGCAAAATAGCTAAGGATGCTTGAGATACACTTACCACATTGTATCAAGCTAGGAATGAGGCTCATGTTACTTACCTCCGAAAACTGTTGGAGAGTGAGCAGATGAATGAAGGTGATTCTATGGATAGTTTCCTAACGAAGATCAGAGACTTGAAGGAACAGTTGATTTATGTTGATGAGGTTATACCAAATAGCTCACTTGTGCAGACCATTCTGACTAGCCTTCCTGAGTCATATCTGAGTTTCGCTTCTACTCTTCGGTTGATAATGAAAGCCAATCCAAATGCCTTATCATTTGAGGAGCTAGTCTCTGTTCTATTGCAGGAAGATCAGTCCAGGTAGAAGTGGTCCATTATGGGAGTTGCAGATGAAGCTTTCCTAGCTAGTCACAAGGGCAAAGGAAAATGGAGCTCTTCAACTAGTAAGCAGAAATTTGCTAATTCTGCATATTCAAAGAAGGAAGATAAAGATGAGAAGAAATCAGAAAAGCAGAATTGTTTTGTAAGTACTGTAAAGGGAATGATCATATCGTAAAGAACTCTCCAAAACTCGCTGCTAAAGAGGCAAAGAAGAAAGAGGCTGGAATGGCTGTTGGAGAAGCCTCTACACCAAAAACAGAGTCTGCTAATCTTGTGTAGGAAGAAGAATGGGTGTTTACTACTGTTTGTAGTTTTGACCCATCTTCTATGGGCAGTGCATGTCTGCAGTAGACTCAGATGTTTGGTATTTTGACAGTGGGGCAACCAAACATATTACCTCGTAGTGCAGATTATTCTCTTCACTTCAGCCTCCCCCTATAGGGAATATTGTTACATGTACCAACAACTCCTCTTATCCTGTTATGGGAGTTGGTAAGATCATTTGGACTAATGCTGATGGTAGTTCTTTCACTTTGTCAGATGCTTTATTTGTGCCAGGGATCAAGAAGAACCTGCTATCAGTTTTTGCATTATCCAAGATTGGCTTGGTTGTGAAATTTATTGATGACAGGTGTACAATTCATGATCTGTCGAATGGCGATGTGATTATTGCTTCTAGCATTTTATGTCATGGGGTGTATAAACTCATAGACTATGAAAGATCTGTAAATGATTTGGCATGTGCAGTAAATGATTCTCAAGCTATGTCAGATGCAAAGCTTTGGCATGCACATTTTGGTCATCTAAATTTTGTTAGTTTGCTACACCTGCAGAAATCTGAAATATTGTCTTTGCCTAGATTAGAGGCACCTAAAAAACATGTTTGTGAAGGCTGTTTTTTGGGCAAAATGCAGCGTTCATCCTTTCCAAAAGATGGCTCAGTTTGGGCTACTCAAAAATTGCAGCTTGTACATAATGATGTCTGTGGCCCTATGCAGACACCTTCTTTTGGGAATTATCTTTACTTCGTGACTTTCATCGATGATTTCTCCATGCATGCATGGGTATATCCATTGAAGGCAAAGTCCGAAGTGTTCATGTGGTTCAAACAATTTTTGGTTTTGGCTGAAAATCTATGAGCATGTAAAATGGGTACCCTCCATATGGATCAAGGGGGGGAGTATATGTCTTCTGATTTTAATACAGTTCTCGCTAAACGTGGGATAAAACACCAGTGTATAGTGTCGTATACATATCAAGAGAATGGAGTTGCTGAATAAAAGAACAGGTCACTCATGGAGATGGCGAGGTGTATGGTTAAGAGTCAGGCTTTACCACATAGTTTTTGGCTTGAGGCTTTCATGTGTGCAGCATATGTACTGAACAGGTGTCCCACTAAAGCACGGTAGTCTATCACTCCATATGAGGCTTGGCATGAACACAAGCCATCTCTTGCTCATCTGCGTGTTTTTGGTTGTTCGGCATATGCATTCATGCCTGAACAACATCATAAAAAATTGGATGATAAAGCTGTAAAATGTATTTTTGTTGCGTATAGTTCTGAAATTAAAGGCTATCGTCTTTATCATCCACAAACTAAATGCATTCTGGTTAGCGGTGATATTGTTTTTGTTGAAGATGTTATTCAGCCATTGCTTTCATGTACTAAGGAGACATCTGTTAGCTCCAAAGACATGTATGATACTTTGTTGCCTCTTTCTACATGTGGACAGTCTAGTGCTGGTCCTAATGAGGCAACTTCTCAGCCTTTGTAGGTTTCATGTGATGATGTAGATACTTCCACTTTCTGATGTAGATGTACATGATGAACTTATTGATGAGAGAGCTGATATTGAGCAAGCCAGAACTATGCCAAAATGGCTGGTGTAGACCTTGCGTGATAGCAAACTAGATGCACCTCTGTCATATCGTACTCGATCAAGCTCTCATAGTGTGTCTTTTGCATCTAGTCTCTGTGATGAGAATGAGCTTGTTTCGTTTGATGAAGCACAAAATTCAAAAAATTGGATGGCTGCTATGCAATCTGAATATGATGCAATAATGAAGAATGGTACTCGCTCTTTATGTGACTTGCCACCTCGCAAGAAGGCCATTGGCAGTAAGTGGGTATACAAGCAAAAGCATAAACATGATGGTACAATTGACAGGTATAAGGCTAGGCTTATTGCAAAGGGTTACGCACAAGAAAGAGGCATTGATTTTGATGAGACCTTTGCACCTACATGTCGTATGACTACTCTTCAGAGCATTTGTGCACTTGCAGTCCATCATGCTTGGAATGTACATCAGTTAGACATTAAAACTGCATTTCTCAAAGGTGACTTGCATGAAGGATGTATGTTTTTCAGCCTCGTGGCTTTGTGTAGAAAAGGCATGAGAACCAAGTGTGCAGGTTAAAGAAGGCATTATATGGTTTAAAGCCAGCACCACTTGCTTGGTATGAGAAGATGCATGCCTATCTGATTGCAAATGGTTTTGAGAACAGTCCAACTGAAAGCACCTTATATGTTAAGCGTGCTAATGATGTGCTTCTGATCATTGTTGTCTGTGTTGATGGCATGCTGCTCACTCCTCCTATTGAGATGCATATTTTTTATTTTAAGGCTGATTGGCATGCCTCATTTGAGATGTCTGATTTGGGGAATTTGCATCACTATTTGGACATTCAGTTTATGCAAGTTGATGGTGGAATGGCTTTGTGTGAAATGAAATATATTGACACATTATTGCAGCGTGTTGGCCTTGAAGACTGTGAGCCTATTGCCACTCCTATGAAGATAGGTTTACAATTGAGTCTTCATGATGCTAGAGATGCATTTGATGTTATCCTCTATCAACAGGCTGTTGGATGCTTGATTTACTTATGCATTACTTCGTTAGATATTCAGTTTGTTGTCTCTCATATGAGCAGATCTATGAATTGCCCAGGTGTCAAGCATTCGCAGGTGGTTAAGCGCATCCTTCACTACCTGAGTGGTACTCGGCTACTTGGGTTGTTTTATCCCAAGGGGGGATCACTACCGCCAGATTTGCATGCTTTTTCTGACTTAGATTGGGTTAGTTGCTTTGACATTTGTGTGTCCACTAGTGGCTTTTCCTTCATGCTTGGTAGCTCATGTATATCTTGGTTGAGCAAGAAGCAGCCTAGTGTGGCCACTTCTAATTATGAGGCTGAGTATAGGGCTGCTTTCACAGCTACTATTGAGTGTGTGTGGCTCAGACCCCTTAAGGTTGATTTGGGTGTTGCTTAATCTTCTGCCACCATCATCTTCACTAACAGTCAAAGTGCATTGGCAGTTACGAGGAACCTTGTGTTCCATGCTCGCACTAAGCACATTGAGGTGCATTATCATTATGTCAGGGAGAGGTTCTCTGCGGGGGAGATCAGCTTGGCATATGTGCCTACTCAGGAGAACATTGCAGACCTTTTCACTTATCTATGTACATTCTATAGTAATACATTAAGTATTGTGTGTTGTGCTCCAAGCTTCTTCTTCTTCCTTGTGCTCTTTGTGGACTTCCGCAGACGTCTAACTCCATATATAGCATATAATATATATATATCGATTGTGCATTACACATTTTTTCGTCTGTTGTACAAGTATGACTGTTCTTGCCTAGCTATGTATGTACACGTTGTTCTATGTAACTCTATGCATTGCATTTATGCCTCTGTGAATGCAAGCCTATATGTGGTCATGTCTGCTTATCAAGAAGAACTCAATCGCTAGAAGTCAATCTCTTGAGCTCTCTTACATTAGTCATTATTGGATCATTTAGATATCTTGTCTCCTGTAAAATTTCCAGATTCTTAAGCATGTATTTGTTGTTTCATTCCGCTTCCTTTATGTGCTTATTATACTTGGAGAAATTGCATTCTTTTGTATTTCAGTAAAAATAAACACTGAGGTGTTCTGCGCTCATACGATTTATGACAGAGCAGAAAATGTGCATATATTCGATTATTTCTCTAGAATGGTATCAAAGCCACATGCTAGGTTTGTTATTTTTCTTTTACATGCTATATTAATACGTGATGCGAAAAGAATGAGTTATATAATATTTTTTGATTTCAGATGCTCTTCATATGCATAAACGTAAATTGATGTCGATGATTGAATCACTTACTTGCACATGCATAGTAAAATTGTGGCTGATGGAAATAGTCATATAGAAACTTTGAGCAAGATAAATTATAAAGGATGGATCCCATGCATGTCTCCATACCTTATGCGCATGAATTGAATTAGATTAGTGCGGGACTAAACAGCAACGGGCCTTGGAGAAATTGCATTCTTTTGTATTTCAGTAAAAATAAACACTGAGGTGTTCTCCGCTCATACGATTTATGACAGAGCAGAAAATGTGCATATATTCGATTATTTCTCTAGAATGGTATCAAAGCCACATGCTAGGTTTGTTATTTTTCTTTTACATGCTATATTAATACGTGATGCGAAAAGAATGAGTTATATAATATTTTTTGATTTCAGATGCTCTTCATATGCATAAACGTAAATTGATGTCGATGATTGAATCACTTACTTGCACATGCATAGTAAAATTGTGGCTGATGGAAATAGTCATATAGAAACTTTGAGCAAGATACCTTATGCATGTCTCCATACCTTATGCGCATGAATTGAATTAGATTAGTGCGGGACTAAACAGCAACGGGCCTTGCCAAATCACCATTCAATACCCCAACAAATTGACAGTATAAAAGGGTAATATTAGTATTATCTCGAGATAGTGAGTCAAGTATGATGAAGTACGTACATGAATGAGAAAACAAGAGAGTAGCTATGGTAAATGTTCCAATACCTATTTGGAAAGACAACAACTTCTCGATGCCAATCATGGAGTGTGTCGGGCTCGAACATGGACGTCGAATAATAATAATCTTCAAGTTTTGGAATGGCGTTGATCTCATGTCCTTTCCTTGTAAATGACCGATCTCTACAAATGCTATCCCGCTTGATTTTTTCAGAAGAGAGTTTTCATGTGCAGTGAGTGTTGGGTATAACAAAAGGTTATCCACGTGGCCGTCTTGTTCAAAGGAAATCCACTAGCCATTGATTTTCATCTTTTTGGACAACCAATATTTATAGAAAATGCATTTTAGTTTTACAAAACTTTTTCCTGTCTTTTCGCCGAACGTTGTTGCAGCTAAGTACACACACACACACACACACACATATATATATATATATATATATATATATATATATATATATATATATATATATATATATATATATATATATATATATATATATATATATGTGTGTGTGTGTGTTTGTGTGTGTGTGTTGATATATTTAGGTAGTGATGGGTGTGAACAATGAAGGACCGCTGGGGCACTTTTTTCCCTCTTTAGGAGGTTTTTTTTCCCCGGGTTTGTATATACGCCTATTGCCCTAATGGGCTACTTATCTTTGTACATTCTCTAGTAATACACTCAGTATTGTGTGGTGCTCCAAGCTTCTTCTTCTTCCTTGTCCTGTTCGCGTGCTTCCATAGATGTCTAACTCCAACAATTGGTATCAGATCAGGTCGTCGCTTCATCTAGGGCACCGTTGACACTCCTCCAGTTGCATTCTCATAATCGCACGAATTTTGGTGAGCATACTCAACGTGTTTTCGAGATCAAAACAACTTAGCTGTGTGGTGCTGGAATCGCGATCTGAGCTCATTTGCGCCTTGGAACGCACTATCGCAATGCTTGTATAGACTATTTTGTCTTTTTGTGCCAAAGGTATATACCAATTTGTGTTCGCCAGTATAAGCATCTCAAAGTTTGCTACAATTCTAGTGGAATTCGTCTGGGCAGTTCTATTCAACTTTTTGGGGGTGTGGGAGTGTGGATGGAGTGGTCAGAGGCTGTCGGGGGTGTGGGAGGTGTGGGTGGACTGGTTGGAGGTTGTGGGGGGGTGTGGGAGGTGTGGGTGGAGTGGTGGGAGTTTGTGGGGGTTTTGAGTGGAGTGGTGGGAGGTTTTGGGGGTTGTGGGAGGTTGTGGGTGGAGTGGTGAGGGTTTGTGGGGTGTGTGGGAGTTGTGGGTGGAGCGGTGGGAGGTTGTGGGGGGGTGTGGGAGGTGTGAGTGGAGTGATGGGAGGTTTTGGGGGTTGTGGGAGGTTGTGGGTGGAGTGAGGTGGGTTTCTGGGTGTTGTGGGAGGTGTGGGTGGAGTGGTGGGAGGTTGTGGGGGTTGTGGGAGGTTGTGGGTGGAGTGGTGGGGGTTTGTGGGTGTTGCGCGAGGTGTTGGTGAAGTGGTGGGAGGTTGTGGGTGGTGTGGGAGGTGTGGGTGGAGTGGTGGGAGGTTGTGGGGGGTGTGGGAGGTGTCGGTGGAGTGATGGGAGGTTGTGGGGAGTGTGGGAGGTTGTGGGTGGAGTGGTAGGAGGTTGTGGGGGGTGTGGGAGATGTGGGTGGAGTGTGGGTTTGAGGGTGGGTTTCTTGACTTCAAAAGCGGCTCTCCCTCAGAGAATAGATCATCCACAGAGTCCTCATTTTCAAATGTGACTAACCAAAAGCCTCTAAAGCAGCATCTTGTTTTTTGAATTCATCAAGAACTACCACACCTTGCACGAGAAATTGTTCCTTACGTTGCATATCTGGAGGAGCTTCCCGTTGTGGCTTAAAAGCTACACACTTGTCTGTGGTATTCAAAAAATGCAGTGAGCACGAAAGTTGCTTTTTGATTTCAAATTGGAACTGCAACTCCGCAGGCTGGATGGGCGGGCGAGAATTATTGGAAAAAATCATATCTCGAAATATCCAGGAATCCTCCCACTACCGAGTGAGTGCTAGCCATCAGATCATGCAAGACTTCGGAGTATTTTTCCTTTTGGTCGTGGAGAGCACCAGCTTGAGCTATGCAGAGCTTAGGCGTTGCAGCCTAGGGGGTCACGCGGTGCGGGAGGGGATGGGGGTCTCCGGGGGACTACGGGTGGGGGTGGCAGCAGGGGTAGGATGGGGGGGGGGTTGTGGATTGGTAGTGGGGAGGGGGGGATAGGAGGGGCAGGTGGGGGATGCGGGAGAGAGAGAGCAGCGGGGATAGGCCGGAGGGGAGAGGAGGGAAAGGCAGGGGCAACCGAGATAGCGGAAGGGGAGAGGAGGGGACGGCGGGCGATGCGGGGGGGGAGGGGAGAGAGAGAGAGAGAGAGAGAGAGAGAGAGAGAGAGAGAGAGAGAGAGAGAGAGAGAGAGAGAGAGAGAGAGAGAGAGAGAGAGAGAGAGAGAGAGAGAGAGAGAGAGAGGGAGAGAGAGAGAGAGAGAGAGAGAGAGAGAGAGAGAGAGTTAAAATGCTCTTTTTACATTACAAGTATTTTAAGTTCTTTCGAGTTCTTGGGAGTGGTAGGGGTCTGATAAATCAGAGGCCCTGTAACTTAATTTTCCCAATTAACTTATCTAAACCGCAGTACGTTAACATTCAAAACTCCATTTAATATGAATTACTATCCAGACTCTGATTAGTCCTCTCACAAATTTACTAATCATACTCGGGTTAATACTTTCTCAGTACGTAGCGCTCGAATTATTCATTACCGTAACACAGACTTATAATCCTTAACGTAATGGACTATGTTAATCACAAGTTAATGTAATTAAACAAAGTTGAAAACAGTAATACTCAGACTTCTCGAACACTGCACTACAGCTTCTCCACAAACCGCAATCGCCCAGACACACCGTCTGGCGATTCCGCTTGTCGTTACCGGAGGGTCACCGCAATGTCTTTTTATTAGTTGCTAAGTCGATACATCTCTTCACACGACCTTTCGGTTCGTGTGGAATATGAGACCTTTCAGTTCGTGTGGGATAAGAAAATACAAGAACAATGAAAATACAAAATGCCAATCTGGCGGCTTACACTGGCACGCACGGTGGACTTGAACCCGCAATGGAATAAAAGTTAGGGCTCATCTACTATACCCTGTATATACATGGCTCTAGCTAACTTAAAGGTTCGGGAAATCTTTTGTTTCAGTGAGTCCAACATCTTTTTTAAGGTCTCGGGTTCGACGAGCTGAGCATCAGTTCTATTTGAGCTTCACGCAATTACTTGGCTCATCAAAATTTCAGCTTGTGTTTGCAAAAAGGCCTCTTGCAGGTAGAAATCATTTGCAAGGGCAGCGTCTTGACTCAATTTCATGTCTTCAACCTGTTTGTCGATTCTGGATAAACGATCTACTTGAGCATCCAATTGTTTCTCTCTTCTCTCTAACTCCTGAGAGTGATATTGAATGGTCCTGTAATAAGCATCTCTTTCCTTTCGAATTCTGGCTGCCTCCTTCTAGAGTTGAGCTGTTAAAGTCATCTAGGTTTTAAGAGCAGAATTTGCTTCAAACAAATTGGCATTTGCTCTCTAGAGTTCTTCATTAGTCCGCTTGGCTAAATCCGCCATCTGTTGTCCTTTTTGCATAACTTCATCTAGCTGTACTCGCATTTCTTCTAGTAAATTTCCAAGTGCCACACGAGCATCCTCTTTATCCTAGACTAACTGTTTCAATTGGGCAATTTTTGCATCGGAAGCACTTACTAAATCATCTTTGGCTTTTGATTCAGCCAACGCAACATCTCTTTGACTGATCAACGAATCCTATTCGGCAAGTCTAGCCTGGAGCTGTTGAATCTGTACATGCAAAGCATGGTTTTTAGCCTTCACTGCATCTACTTCCTCTTGCAATGGAGTGATATCTGCTTCTAATACATCAACTTTGTGTTGTAGTTCTTGTCTGAGATTTCCAATAACCTCCTTCATCATTGGTAGTTGCTACGATAATTGGATCAATATACTACCCATGGATGCTAACTCAGTAAACATGGGAAGCCGAGGAAGAAGAGAAGGAGGAAGTGGTTGGGATGAAGAAGCTAACAGGAGGTGATGGGAAGATGGTGGAGAATAGTTAGGTGAAGAGGATGAAGTAGTAGTTTCATCAGAAACAATCGGTTGAACAGGGATAATGGGTTGAATGGGGACAATGGGCTCGACCAGAGGCATTGGTGGAGGAGTGAGGGAAGATTGTTGGGCACCAACACTACTCCAGCAGGTTGGTGCGGAGTCACTGCAGTCTGGTCAATTACAACATCAACCAAGGTAATGACTTCATTTATTATCTCTACAACAATGGCTTGCACATCGTCTGGAATCGAGTGCTGAGAATCCGTCGGAGAAGAGTTTTCTTTGGAATCAGCAGTGGACGCACTCTGTTCCTATTGCTGGATGGGAGAAGACTGGGTAGACGAATCAAGGTGAATTGAGGTGTTTCATGCCTGACGGTGGAGCCTTGAACTTGACTCTCAGAAGGGCTTATCCGTCTGCGTTTCCGGCGAAGGAGTTGGAAGAGATCTTCATCATCTTCTTCTGTATCTTTGAGCACTTGGGCCGATTCTTCATGATACAAAATTGGAGCTCTTGGCGGGGGTTGCCTGGCTTGAATGGCTGGGAACAGAAAGGTAATCATATGCGGTAAACCTGAACGCGGAAGCTCTCCCTTGTTAACATGCTTAATAACCAAATGCATTCACGGTGAATGCGCGAGAAATAGAAAGAGGCAAAGTTAACAGGCTCACGAGAAGCCATGTCAACCATCCAATAAAACAGGCGTGAAATCCCATAAGTACGTTTCTGTAAATTCAATATGGCAACTAAGAATTGTAATGCGGTTCAGTCTAGATCAGGGCGACAAAAGATGGAATACTCATTCGATGAGTGCCGTGGGAATAATTCTACCATAGTAGCAATAGGAAGGAGAGGACCATTCTCCATGCCTTCTATGGGCAAGTAGAATGCTGCAGTGAATGATGCTAATGTAATTACAATACGAGTTGGTAAACATGTAATCGGCCAACTCTGCTCGCTAGCAAGAGTGGCGGCAATTGCTGTAATAATGTGTGCATAATATGGGTGACACTCCACTGAATGCCAAGGCAATTCAGCGAAGTTTAGAAGGCCGCGAATACGCAAGAAGTCACTCAGGTCATGAGGGAGTCTGTTATGGAAGGTAGCAAAATTAGCTAAAGCTTCCATGATGCGCACTCGAAATCACAAGAACACGAAAACACGGCAAACACATAAAACACAGAGCACTCAAAGCACACAGACACAATAGCGATTAACAACGAAAGAAAGAAGATTAAGTAGATACTCAGCAACGAGAGGCAATCGAAAACCCTAATCATCATGCGGTATTGAGATGATAACCTTCATAATTACGACGGGCATGCATGAGCAGAATCAATAACACAAGGTGGCGATTAATTATGATTATGTATCAAAACAAGGAGCTTACGATCTTATTCAACTAACACGCAACAAAAAAAGGAAATAAGTAACACGTGGAAAAATGAAGGACACCTCAGCGAGGATCAGGTGCTTGGTGATACGGCCGCAATTTTTAACCATTGATCACTTTAGGAAGAGGAACTCCGGTCAAGGTAGTCAACCAAAAAGTAGCTAGTCCCACTTATTCAGTAATCCAGTAAGGGCCGAACCACCGTAATTTAAATTTCCCAACAGAACGATTTGATTTAGCATTAAAAAGCAACACAAGTTGGCCCACCGTAAACACAGGAGTCTTGAGGAAACGATCATGAGTCCGGCCTTGCCGCAACTGAACTTCTTGAAGAGTAATAAAGCTTTCCCAACGTTGTTTATCTAAGTTTCTGAGTGCTTCCAACCGAAATGGCAAAGAGTCATCGGGTAACAACTTCTGAGTTATGGCCACACGTAAGCCTCGCACGACAATTTCCATAGGCGCGATTGCTTCCAACCCATAAGCAAGCTTGAAAGGAGTGAGTCCGGTTGCAACTTTGTATGTAGTCTGATATGCCCATAAGAGTGCAGGTAGTAATTGATCCCATCTTTCTGGTGATTCCACAATCAAGTTGCGAAGCATACTTAACAGCGTCTTGTTGGTACTCTCAGCTAAACCATTAGCACGAGGATAGTATGGGGAACTGAATTTATGCAAAATTTGAAAATTATGCGTTAGTACTTTCATTAAATTGTTAGTAGAGTGTGTTCCTTGATCTATCACAAGATCCAGAGGTAATCCTTAACACGGAAAAACATCCTTCATCAGGCATTTTGCCACCGAAATAGCTGTAGCAGACCGTAAGGCCCAAGCTTCTGCCCATCTAGTAGCGTAATCTGTGTAGGTCAAGATGTAACGATTGTTGCTAAAGGTTGCTGGTGGTGTGATTGGTCCAATAAAATCAAGACCCCACTTCTGAAAAGGCTCCAAAGGTAATACAGATTGTAGAGGAAAAAAGTGGCTCTATAATGGTTGTCAAGCCCATTGACAAGTGTCGCAGTGCTGCACAAACTGAAGTACGTCTTTATACATGGTTGGTCACCAAAGCCCACTTTGCAAAATTTTCCGATGAGTGAGATCTGCTGCAAAATGTCCACTGAAGGGTATTGAATGTGCCATAGTGATGACTGAGTTTGCTTCATGTGGCGGAATGCAGCGAAGTAATACACCCGTGTGGTCCATATAGTACAATTGTCCTACCAGCAACCGGAATCGGCGACTATAAACTACAATCTTTCGTTGCATAGCAGGAGGTGTATGAAGAGGAAGACACCCATCAGTCAGAAAAGTTAACAACGTATCATAATAGGAAGGCGGCACAGGATGGTCGGTAGATTCGTCACAAGCTGATTCAGTAGCGTAAATTACTGGTGTGGTATCGTCAAGGCCCATGGGAGCTTCGTCGGAATCCAACCGAGAGAGAATGTCTCCTAAGGCATGGGTTGTACCTGGTTGATGAATCACTTCGTAGTCGAACTCTTGTAGCAATAAGACCCAACGAGCCAAGCGACCACCTAGATGTTGCTGCCTATACCGCAGCATCTCCCTCCCTATCTCTTTTCTCTCTCCTCTCTCTCTCTCTTTTCCCCCACCCTCCCTCCATCCCATCATCCCTCCATCCCACCATCCCACCATCCCACCATTCCACCATCCCACCATCCCACCATCCCACCATCCCTCCATTCCTCCATCCCACCATCCCTCCATCCCACCATCCCACCATCCCACCATCCCACCGTCCCACCATTCCACCATCCCACCATCCCACCATCCCACCATCCCACCATCCGTCCATTCCTACATCCCACCATCCCTCCATCCCACCATCCCACCATCCCACCATCCCACCATCCCTCCATTCCTCCATCCCACCATCCCTCCATCCCACCATCCCACCATCCCACCATCCCTCCATCCCACCATCCCACCATCCCTCCATCCCACCATCCCACCATCCCACCGTCCCACCATTCCACCATCCCACCATCCCACCATCCCACCATCCCTCCATCCCACCATCCCACCATCCCACCATCCCACCGTCCCACCGTCCCACCATCCCACCATCCCACCATCCCACCATTCCTCCGTCCCTCCGTCCCTCCATCCCACCATCCCTCCATCCCTCCATCCCACCATCCCACCATCCAACCATCCCACCAACCCACCATCCCTCCATTCCTCCATCCCACCATCCCTCCATCCCACCATCCCACCGTCCCACCATTCCACCATCCCACCATCCCTTCATCCCACCATTCCTCCGTCCCTCCATTCCTCCATCCCTCCATCCCACCATCCCACGGTCCCACCATTCCACCATCCCACCATCCCACCATCCCTCCATTCCTCCATCCCACCATCCCTCCATCCCACCATCCCACCATCCCACCATCCCTCCATTCCTCCATCCCACCATCCCTCCATCCCACCATCCCACCCTCCCACCGTCCCACCATCCCACCATCCCACCATCCCTCCATTCCCACATCCCACCATCCCTCCATCCCTCCATCCCACCATCCCACCATCCCTCCATTCCTCCATCCCACCATCCCTCCATCCCACCATCCCACCCTCCCACCGTCCCACCATTCCACCATCCCACCATCCCACCATCCCACCATCCCTCCATTCCTCCATCCCACCATCCCTCCATCCCACCATCCCACCATCCCACCATCCCTCCATTCCTCCATTCCTCCATTCCTCCATCCCACCATCCCTCCATCCCACCATCCCACCCTCCCACCATTCCACCATCCCACCATCCCACCATCCCACCATCCCACCGTCCCACCGTCCCACCATTCCACCATCCCACCATCCCACCATCCCATCATCCCTCCATTCCTCCATCCCACCATCCCTCCATCCCACAAATCCCACATTTTTCCACGACCTCACATAAGACTCTCATACAGTCTTGGATGGATATTTGGAGGATCATTTCTTAACCAAACCCTATAGTGCTATATATCGTTGGAAAGCTCTCGACGAGTACTTTCCAATGATGCAGTAATAACTTTGAAATCTTGGATCAATTTTTTACCACACCTAAAAAACCCCCACAACTCCCCATAACTCACCCCTATTCCCACCCAACACTCAAACCCCACAAACCCCACACAACTCCACACAACTCCACACCCCTCCATGACCCTCCACAAACCCCATAATCTCTCTCAACTCCCCACAACTCACCTCCCATATTGCCCACTTAATATGAAGGATCAAAAGCTACTACAAAAATTAGGTGAAGGATGTGCTTCTCAGGGTCATTCTAACATCGCGGGCGGCACAAAATGAGGATCTCATCTTGCAATCAAAAGTGACAGTAAAGGTGTAAGTGGTAAAGGTAAAAGTGGAGAAATGAGTGTTGCCACGAATCATTCATGACGACTGCCTATTCATGAGGATCCAATTCAAAACTGGTGGCATATTTGATTTACCCCTCCAATCTTGGGCAATCAATCGGCGCATGATCAGTGGACGTGAGGAATCGGCAAGGCCCTCTTGGCCTATTGGGGCCTATAAAACAATGGATTTGTGCTCATTTGGGGTACATTTTTTGGAGTTACGATGACGCGTGTATACGTGCAAAAGTTCTCTCTTGCACTTGGTGGTTTCAAGCCTATTATAGGAGCTACTCTGTAGTGTGGATACAGAGGGTAGGCTTCTCAGTGGAGGGCTATGAGCACTATAGTGTAAGAGAGTATCTTGGATTTTCCTTATTTTCTGTGAGACACTACTGGTGTTAAGATCTATTCTCTTGAGCAATTCCTTCACCATTTGTATTGATCTGTATTTATCTGCATAGAGTGCCACGAAGCTCTGAGCATTAGTTTTTGAGCATTCCCTTGACAAATCTTGTAATCATCTGAATCGAATCAAGGAGTGTATGGTCTTCCTTGGTCAATTGTTGTTCATATTTTCTGAAGTATGTACCACTTTGTGCAATCCGTGTTATCTACCTGCTCACAGAAATGTTAAAGGGTATACTTCCCTAAAGAGAACCCCCCTTGAGTAGGTGATGTAGTGGACGTGTTTAATTTTCATTCTCTACTTTTGTTAAAAGCGGATACCCCAGTACCTCTTCTACAGTTTGGCACGCCCGGTGGGACTTTTGCATTTCTGTGAGAGGTATTTTTGCCCTATTACATTTGCAAGTAGGTACATGACCCATACACGGGCAGATAAGGAGTCTCTTCGTGTTCGGAGGAGCCTTAATAAGTTAGCCAAAACCACGACTAGTGAGTCTACCTCCCCTCTTCCCTCCCTAAATCTATCTATTGATTTGGGTGCGACACCTTTGTCAAAAGAGGGGTATAGGAGAACTCTAGACTTCTCCTCAGATACGTCCGAAGAAACACCAGTACAAATGGAGGATCTCTCTCATTTACTCTCCAGATTAAATATCAAATTCCCTACCTTCAAGGGACAAGCCTATGAGGATGTTGATGATCATGTGAGAAGATTCATCTCTTTATGCCGTGGACGAGGTTTGCAAAATAGAGAGGATGCAATGCTGGCACTCTTTCCATCCACATTGGAGGGTCTTGCACATAAATGGTATAGTCAATATGCAGATGGCCATTTCACTACATGGGAGGCTTTGAAGGCGGCGTTCTCACAGACATTCCGACCAAGTGATTCCTCGGAAAGAGCTCTAGATCAGCTAGAGAATTTGAAGCTAAGACCAGGTGAAACCTTTCATGAACTTCACACTAGAACAAAAGCACTTGTTGCACGTCTGCCACATGCTCCAGGTGACTTTTTGGTTAAAAAGTGGATCGAAAAGGCTCTGCCTAGGTCATCTCAGCAGAAGCTTTGTGAATCTCTTAGATTGGATGCGACCCTCAATGATTTTGTTGCAGCGGCATCACGCATTGAAGAAGCAAGGCAACATTTTGAAGGGGATACACAACAAAAGTATGCTGCAGATCTGGATCCTATTGAGCAACTAAGGAGGGAACTGGTAGCATTGAAGATGCAACAAAATCAACAAGAAGAGAAGGTCTGGCCACCACTGCGTCGCACTGATGATGAAGTAGCTCAACTTCGCGGAGAGTTAGAAGATTTGAAGACCACTCAGGATATAAGGAGACAAATTTGGTGTACAATTTGTAACAACAATGGACATTCCAATGCTAATTGCCCTATTAAGGTAAGCTGTCAATTTTTGTGGAAAAGATGGTCATGAAGCCAGAGATTGCTATTACCTCAAGGGTACACAACGGAGAAGTAACCCTCAAACTTTGGATTCATACTATGCTAGTACTTCAAATACATCTAATAGAGAGAAGAATAGGCCTGCAAAGCCTAGATATAATAGACCCTTGATATGCTATCGTTGTGGTGAATATGGCCACATGCAAAATAGGTGTTCCCTCCCAGAAGATGCACCTCCTTGTCAACATTGTCCAGAGGCCAAGGATCATTATACCAAAGATTTCCCAAGAGGTCGTCCTACTCCAATTCATATGATTGCAGTCTCTCCACATGAAGGAGGAAAAACCACTCAGACTTATGTTGTTTCATCCTCTGCAATGCCCATGATGACTAGAGCTAGGCAAGCAGCTGCAACCCAGAGAGATGAACAACAAGGATTTCAGGATAAAGAGGAAGGAAAGGAGTCTGGATGGAAGGACCAAGCACAAATTGAAGGAGCTTATAATAAGATGACTACTTCTCTAAAGGACCAACCAACATGTCTGCAAGAAAACACTCAGGAGGTAAACATTGAACAGATCTTGAAAGGTATTCATCACAAGGTTAGTCTATATGAACTTATAAGGATGGATTCAAAAATAAGAAGTGACTTACTAAAGATTATACACTCTGCTCACTTGGTCCAATCACCTAGTATAGATGGTTTCATGGTTGATTTTCCCCCTGCACCCTTAGCAGACTACCAAAGCTCAAGATTATCTGTTTGTATAAAGGATGAAGCTCTCACAGGTGTGATCATAGATGGAGGCTCTGGTATCAATTTAATGCCAGATTTTACAATGAAGAAGCTGAAATTGAACCCCACCAAGTTGGCACCATTCACGGTTACATTGGCAGATCAACATCGGGTTGCGCCACTGGGCATTATTGAGAAGGTACTGATGGTAGTACAGGGTTGCCATTTTGTTCTAGATTTTGTTGTTATTGCACTTCCACCGGAGACTTCTTACCCTCTACTCCTGGGGAGACCTTGGCTGAGACAAGCAAAAGCTTTGCAAGATTGGGGAAAAAATAAACTATGGATTTCAACAAATACCAATAGCCAACTGCAACTACATTTGGAAGAAGGATTCGACTCAGGAAAAACTACTGGATATACTGTGGACACTCAGGTAATGCCCTCTCTACCCCAAGAAGAGGATACATTGTTAAATTGGATGATGGGAAGTGCAGAGTGTTGCACAGTGGAGATTAATGAAATTGAGGAAGAAGTTGCAGATAAGGTAATTACAGGAAAGGGCAATGAAGACCACAAGGTGTTGGAGAATGAGCAATTGCAGGAAAGCACAAGCCTTGAGAAAGCAACCCAGATAAAAGTATCAGAGGTAGAAGATTTTGAACCTAAGGGCACAGAAGATCTTCCTTTCTCAGATATACCTCAAGGATGGATGGAAGAACATGTTGCAGAATATAAATTAAACTCCACTCCTGCATATAGTGGAGATGATTTATCAAACAAGGCCAGTCCTGAAACATTGGTTCAAGAAGTAAATTTAGGGGATGAAGAGAACCCTCAAGTAGTCCATTTGGCATCCTGGTTGTGGCATTATCCTAATTTACTACAGAAGGTAACTTCTTTGCTCTTTACTTACAAAAGTGTCTTCGCATGGTCCTACAAAGATCTAATAGGAATACCAGAAGAGCTTGGATTACATCGGATACCCTTGGTTGAGGGAGCTGCGCCTGTAAGAAGTAGGCCATATCGACTCAATCCGAAGTATGCAGAGGCGGTAAAAGCAGAGATTACAAAACTAGAAGAAGCAGGTATAATTGTGCCAGTAGAACATTCCAGGTGGCTTTCTTCTATGGTTATTGTGCCGAAGAAAAATAGTGGAAAAATAAGGGTATGTGTTGATTTCCATGCTTTGAATAAAGTGACTATTCAAGATGGATTTCCTCAGCCCTTCACAGAGCAAGTACTTGAAGAGGTAGCTGGTCACACTTTGCATAGTTTCTTGGATGGTTTTAGTGGCTACAATTAGATAGTGATCCATCCTGATGATAGGGACAAAATAGCCTTTGTCACTCCCTGGGGCACTTATGTCTATACTCGAATGGCTTTTGGTTTGAAGAATGCACCAGCTTCATTTAATAGAACGATGTATCTGATATTGGGCAAATGGTTAACAACCTTTCTACGCATTTTCATGGATGACTTTTCAGTATTTTCAGGTACAGATAGAAGGGCAGCAGTTCAAGATTTCCATGACCATTTGGAAAATTTAAAAGAAATTTTTGAGCAATGTCTCAAAACAGGTTTGAAATTGAATCCTGATAAATGTCACTTTTTGGTCACTAAGGGCACTCTTCTTGGTCACATAGTATCTGCTGAAGGAATAACTGTTGACCCTGCAAAGGTTACAGCTATTCTTTCCATGCCAATTCCACAAAGCCCAAAGGAAGTGCAAAGTTTCTTGGGCCATGCAGGGTATCACAGAAGATTCATTAGGATGTATTCGGAAATTGCTAAGCCCTTGTCAAGGCTTACCAACAAAAAGATCCCTTTCTCATGGAGTGCTGAAGCTG
The DNA here is from genome assembly GCA_020310875.1 of Ceratopteris richardii. Lineage (NCBI taxonomy): Eukaryota > Viridiplantae > Streptophyta > Polypodiopsida > Polypodiales > Pteridaceae > Ceratopteris > Ceratopteris richardii. Next base: position 40,810 of record MU262626.1, on the reverse strand, counting down.
ACAAAGCATTTTGTGAACTAAAGTTGAGGCTATGTACTGCTCCACTTTTAAGTGTTCCTAATTGGTCATTGGAATTTCATGTGCATACAGATGCTAGTCTTCATGTTGTTGCTGTAGTTCTAGCTCAACCATCATCGCACAAAGTCGATAGACCTATCTCTTATGCAAGAAGACTACTCAACCAAGCTGAAAGAAATTACAGTACAACGGAAAGAGAAGGTTTGGCTATCGTATTTGCTCTTTAGAAGTTCCGACATTATCTCCTTGGTGTACATTTCATTGTTATTTCTGATCATCAGCCCTTGAAGTATTTGATAAACAAGCCTAGAGTAGCTGGAAGGATTTGGAGATGGTTACTCCTATTTCAAGAGTTTAATTTTGATATTCATATTAAGCCACGAAAAGAGCACTACATGGCAGATCAAGTGTCCAGGACGGCAATGAGCGAAAAGGCAACAGGTATTAATGATGAATTGGTGGATAGCAATCTTTTTCTAGTAGCAATCCAGACTGGTTGGTATGATGAAATTCTCCATGTTCTGACTACTAGAAAGATCCCAGAACACTTGACACCTGTAGAAAAGAGAAGATTGCTCCTGAAAACCAAAGCATATTCTCTTATAAATGGAAATTTATATAAATACTGTCAAGATGATATATTGAGAAGGTGTGTCTATCCAGAGGAGGTAAATCTTCTGCTAGAGGCTGCACACAATGAAGGACATCTAAAGGGGGAAGAATTGGCTCATAGAATCATCCACAAAGGTTTATGGTGGCCTCATATTTTCAAGGATGCAATCAAGTTTTCTAAAGAATGCCACATCTACCAGAGGTGTGCTCCCGCGCCAACCAGATTGAATTTCCAACCATTGGTCATATCTACAGGATGGCTCCCATTTGAACGATGGGGTCTTGATTTCATAGGACCAATTAGTCCAACTTGTCAACCTGGAGGAAAAAAGTATATTTTGATGGCCACATGCTATGCCACTAAATGGATAGAAGCTAAAGCTACTGTGGACTGCACGGCTTTAACGGTGGCTAAATTTGTGTATAAACGTATTTTCTCAAGATTTGGCTGCCCACTGGAAATAACTAGTGATAGGGGCACACATTTTGTAAATCAATTGCTCTAGTTTATATTTGACAGGTACAAATTCTTCCATAAAAAATCTTGTGCCTACTACCCAAGGGCAAATGGCCAAGCAGAAAGCTCCAATAAGATGTTGATTGGATTGCTTCGCAAATTATCTTTCGATCATCAAAGCTCCTGGCCACTAGCACTGATCGGTGCAATCTGGGCTTTCAGAACCACGAAAAAGGTAACTATAGGCGAGACCCCATTTCGGTTAGTATATGGGAAAGAGGCATTGGCACCATTCGAATTCATTATCAAAAAGGAAATAGAAATCAAAACCATTGGAATTGAACCCACCATTCGCAGATTGGTGGCATTAGAAGAATACAGAGAAGGAGCAATGCAAAAACTTCAGGTAACACAAGAAGAGCGCAAAAGACTGCATGACAGGTATCTAAAGTCCAATGAAGTACAGGAAGGATCCATGGTTTTAGTGCATCAGGTCCCAGCAATTCCAACCAAACTGGCACCCAAATGGATAGGACCTTACACAGTGATAAAGGTATTACCTCATGGAGCAGTACATCTGGAGGATTTGCAGGGTAAGAGGATACCCCTGGTCAATATTTCTAGGGTGAAGAAGTACCTGAATTAAGGTAAATTGGAAGCATATCATTCATCGTACCTACTATATTTCATTTGGTGATTGCACTTATTATAGAAAAAAAAAATTACGAAAAAAAAAAACAAATTTTTTATTTTTTATTTTTATTTCTCCAGGGTGAAGGATTATCTGAGTCAAGTCAAGAAAGAAGAACTTCCTTCACTATCTTGTTTTCGGCTTCGGGAATTGCACCGGGACGGTGCAAAGACTTGATGTGGGGGTCTGTATCGCGGCATTTCCCTCCCTATCTCTTTTCTCTCTCCTCTCTCTCTCTCTTTTCCCCCACCCTCCCTCCATCCCATCATCCCTCCATCCCACCATCCCTCCATCCCACCGTCCCTCCATTCCTCCATCCCACCATCCCACCATCCCACCATCCCACCATTCCACCATCCCACCATCCCACCATCCCACCATCCCTCCATTCCTCCATCCCACCATCCCTCCATCCCACCATCCCACCGTCCCACCATCCCACCGTCCCACCATTCCACCATCCCACCATCCCACCATCCCTCCATTCCTCCATCCCACCATCCCACCATCCCACCATCCCTCCATTCCTCCATCCACCCATCCCTCCATCCCACCATCCCACCATCCCACCATCCCTCCATTCCTCCATCCCACCATCCCTCCATCCCACCATCCCACCATCCCACCATCCCACCGTTCCACCATTCCACCATCCCACCATCCCACCATCCCACCATCCCTCCATTCCTCCATCCCACCATCCCACCATCCCTCCATCCCACCATCCCTCCATCCCACCATCCCACCGTCCCACCGTCCCACCATTCCACCATCCCACCATCCCACCATTCCTCCGTCCCTCCATTCCTCCATCCCACCATCCCTCCATCCCACCATCCCACCATCCCACCGTCCCACCATTCCACCATCCCACCATCCCACCATCCCACCATCCCTCCATTCCTCCATCCCACCATCCCTCCATCCCACCATCCCACCATCCCACCGTCCCACCATTCCACCATCCCACCATCCCACCATCCCACCATTCCTCCGTCCCTCCATTCCTCCATCCCACCATCCCTCCATCCCACCATCCCACCATCCCACCGTCCCACCGTCCCACCATTCCACCATCCCACAATCCCACCATCCCACCATCCCACCATCCCTCCATTCCTCCATCCCACCATCCCTCCATCCCACCATCCCACCATCCCACCATCCCTCCATTCCTCCATCCCACCATCCCTCCATCCCACCATCCCACCATCCCACCGTCCCACCATTCCACCATCCCACCATACCACCATCCCACCATCCCTCCATTCCTCCATCCCAACATCCCTCCATCCCACCATCCCACCATCCCACCATCCCTCCATTCCTCCATCCCACCATCCCTCCATCCCACCATCCCACCCTCCCACCGTCCCACCATTCCACCATCCCACCATCCCACCATCCCACCATCCCACCATCCCTCCATTCCTCCATCCCACCATCCCTCCATCCGACCATCCCACCATCCCACCATCCCTCCATTCCTCCATCCCACCATCCCTCCATCCCACCATCCCACCCTCCCACCATCCCACCATCCCACCATCCCACCGTCCCACCGTCCCACCATCCCACCATTCCACCATCCCACCATCCCACCATCCCTCCATTCCTCCATCCCTCCATCCCTCCATCCCACAAATCCCACATTTTTCCACGACCTCACATAAGACTCTCATAGAGTTTTGGATGGATATTTGGAGGATCATTTCTTAACCAAACCCTACAGTGTTATATATCGTTGGAAAGCTCTCGACGAGTACTTTCCAATGATGCAGTAATAACTTTGAAATCTTGGATCAAATTTTTACCACACCCCAAAAACCCCCACAACTCCCCATAACTCACCCCTATTCCCACCCAACACTCAAACCCCACAAACCCCACACAACTCCACACAACTCCACACCCCTCCATGACCCTCCACAAACCCCATAATCTCTCTCAACTCCCCACAACTCACCTCCCATATTGCCCACTTAATATGAAGGATCAAAAGCTACTACAAAAATTAGGTGAAGGATGTGCTTCTCAGGGTCATTCAAACATCGCGGGCGGCACAAAATGAGGATCTCAGCTTGCAATCAAAAGTGACAGTAAAGGTGTAAGTGGTAAAGGTAAAAGTGGAGAAATGAGTGTTGCCACGAATCATTCATGACGACTGCCTATTTATGAGGATCCAATTCAAGACTGGTGGCATATTTGATTTACCCCTCCAATCTTGGGAAATCAATCGGTGCATGATCAGTGGACGTGAGGAATCGGCAAGGCCCTCTTGGCCTATTGGGGCCTATAAAACAATGGATTTGTGCTCATTTGGGGTACATTTTTTGGAGTTACAGTGACGCGTGTATACGTGCAAAAGTTCTCTCTTGCACTTGGTGGTTTCAAGCCTATTGTAGGAGCTTCTCTGTAGTGTGGATACAAAGGGTAGGCTTCTGAGTGGAGGGCTATGAGCACTATAGTGTAAGAGAGTATCTTGGATTTTCCTTCTTTTCTGTGAGACACTACTGGTGTTAAGCTCTATTCTCTTGAGCAATTCCTTCACCATTTGTATTGATCTGTATTTATCTGCATAGAGTGCCACGAAGCTCTGAGCATTAGTTTTTGAGCATTCCCTTGACAAATCTTGTAATCATCTGAATCAAATCAAGGAGTGTATGGTCTTCCTTGGTCAATTGTTGTTCATATTTTCTGAAGTATGTACCACTTTGTGCAATCCGTGTTATCTACCTGCTCACAGAAATGTGAAAGGGTATACTTCCCTAAAGAGAACCCCCCTTGAGTAGGTGATGTACTGGACGTGTTTAATTTTCATTCTCTACTTTTGTTAAAAGCGGATACCCCAGTACCTCCTCTACACTGCCGGACCACATATACAAGTGCATCATGATCTACGTGAAAGGTGAATTTGCGGCCTAGCAAATAATGCCTGATTTTCTTTACAAAATATACCAACCCGAGACATTCTGCTTTAGTGGCAGAATAATTCCTTTCCGCCGGAGCAAGTTGGCGACTTGCATTGTAAACAAGCCGAAACCATTTGTCTGTTTGCTGCATTAAAACAAAGCCAATGGCTAGATCCGATGCATCTACAAAGACATGGAATGGGTGTTCCTAATCACGAGGTTGCAAAATTGGAGCCTACGTCAATAATCCTTTTAAACGGTGGAATGCAATTTGGCATTCCAGAGTCCATTCGAACTATCATGGAGTACTAGTCATTAGCCGATTGAGTGGTGTTGCTAAATGGGCTAGCCACCGTTGATGCCTACCATGCCACCGGATTTGACCCAAGAAGCGCATAACCTCTTTCGGTGTTGTAGGAATGAGTGCTTCCAACACAGCTGCGACTTTGTCTGGATCAACCTGGATACCTTGTGCTGATATGATATGTCCAAGGAGTTTACCACAAGACACCGCAAAAACAGATTTTGTCGGGTTCAAGCAGAGTCGATATTCATGGCATTTCTCAAAACAACATCGTAAATGATACAAGTGCACCGCAATCTTGCCGAATAAGGAGAAGTCATCTAAATAAACTTGCATAAAAGTGGTTAGGTAGGGTGAGAAAACTTCCTGCATACAACGTTGAAATGTGCTGGGAGCATTCCGTAACCCAAACCACATGAAGTTACAAGCCAAAACACCCCAGTTTGTAATGAAATCTATTTTTGGTATGTCTTGTTCAGCCATTCTGACCTGGTTATAACCACTGTAGCCGTCCAAAAAGGAGTACATCTCATGCCCGGCCACTCTGTCAAGCATTGTGTCAAGAAAGGGAAGAGGAAACGGATCAGGTACCGTGCTCGCATTCAATTTCCGGTAATCCAAACAGATTCGTAGTTGCTAATTTTTCTTAGCAATAATAACGATCGGAGATATCCATTCACCCACTTTTAATAACCTATCGAGCTCTGCTTTGACTTGTGCTGCATAATTGGTATTCATGCGGTAACTGGATTGTTTAATTGGCTTTGCTTCCAGCTTAAGCACGACTCGATGTTGATAGATCCGCAGATCAAGACCCTTCATATCGTGGTAATCCCAGGCAAAAACATCAGAAAACTCACATAGGAGTCGGATCAAATCTTCTTGAAATGCCTCAAACAAACCTTCCTTAATCTTCACAGGACGTGGGTTGCTTTCATCACCCAAATTATAGGTTACTAAATAGTCTTTCGGGACATAGAATTGACGAGGTTTCCCCGGATTGTGAGCTGACTGTAAAAGTTGATGCAGAGTGGCTTCATCCATAGCAACATTATCATCTATATCTGTGTCTTTGGTTACGGGAATAACCGTACAGGCTGCCAGACTCCAATTATCGGCTATAACTTGAAGATCTATAGTACCTAAGGAAATCAGATCTTTATTGTTCATCAAAAATGCCTCTTCTTCGTCATCAGATAAGCCATCCAAAATGTGGACTGGCTCTGCTACATAGGGTCTGGCATGAAGTTCCCAGGGCTGAATGGCATCCAATTTAACAACATATTTATGGTGGTTGTCTTTAAAAGTCAATTCCTGTGCTGACTAATCCTGTATAACTTTGGCTTGTGTCAACCATGGTCGACCGAACAGAAGATTATAGTCGATGTTGGATTCTCGTAGTTCTAAGACTACGAAAGTCATTTTAAACGTACCCTGCAAAGTAATGGGGATATTCCTTACAAGTCCCAACGGATGGACTCGGGATTGATCTGCCATTCTGACAAAGAATTGAACGGGCTCAATTTGAGTCCACCCTAACTTCTTGTAGAGAGCTGCAGTTGCTATATTCACACCGGAACCGCCATCGATTAACACTTGCGTGATCTTGTGATTTTTATGCCAAACAGTGATTAAAGGGACAAAATGATCCACCATAGAGTCAGTTACCGGTTGTATTGTTGCAGTCACCAGCGTATTGGACAATTCGTGGCTGACCTGTTGCTCGAATTGTTGCCTAACTCCGGGCACCAGAGCGATTAGTTGCCCCAAATGAAGTGTAATTGAAGCCTTCGAGAGAATATCCCATACCTGGTCTACTGGAATTGCATTCTTCACTGGTTCCGATGATGATTCTCTTGTTACTGGAGTAGAGTCTTGTTCATGCGCTCTCACATTTGGCAAGGGAACCTGTGTCACCGGAATTGGATCGGGGAATACGGTAGGCTCTTTGGCGGTCCATTGAGTGGCTTTGTTATACATTCGATGTTGTTCACGGATGCCAGGTTCAAACACCTCAGCTACGGGTTGCAACTGCTTACCGGATCTTGTCTGGACCACTGCTGCTTGCGATTCCACTAGGGAGATATAGACCATGTTGGTCATCGAGTTTTGATGCTCTTTCTTTCTTCTATCATATTCCGCTGCATCCTTGTAGAATCTCCAGATGTGGCCAAGTTCACCGCAAAAGTGACATCGAGTGGTGGCAGAGAAGTATTTTTCAGTGATGTACCTGCCTACGAGCAATTTGTATTAAAGTTGGTATTTCATTGACCTCGGTAATTAATGTATCCTTGCAGTTGATTGTTTCGCATCTACGGTGGCACGTAGTGGGTTGCTGGCTGTCCTGGTTCCTGTATAATGGCATTTACAACTGCTTGTCCCTGCACTTTAGCATTATACGCACAATTTTTGGTTGAGTGTCCGGTGATATTATAGATGGCGCAATACATCTGATTAAGGGCACAGGTGGCACTGATGTGCTCGAGATTTTTGCACTTAGTGCAATACATCTGTTTAGCCGTATCATTGGTAACGTTTTTATTGGCCTTCAGCCACTCCAAGTCTTCGCTAAATCCTCCAACCTTATGCTCTAGTTGTAGGGCCATCGCTATAATAGCATCCAGTGTCATAGCTCCCACACAGCAGATGATCATGATTTGCCTTAGCTGTGGGGTTAAACCATTAATAGAGCACTGGGTTATAACATCATCCGGTAAATTAGCATGTACCGGAGGCAATTGTATTAAATGAGTTCTAAATAATGTGGCATATTCCTGAACAATCTGATGCGGCTTTTGCCTATTGTTCTGCATGTAATTGAACATTTTGGCAGGATTTTTCTTCAACCGGAACCTCTGTAAAAACGCATTCCTTACCACCTCATAGGTAACAAAATGGTTGATATCATACTCTAATAACCATCGAGCTGCTTCATTGACTAATGTTGACTAGAATATGATGGCCTTGTATGCCTGATCGAGTGGATGGTTTAGCACTACATAACTTATTTCAAAGGTGTGTAAATGGGCATCAAGATCATCACCTGGAAATCCACCGAACTTTGTGTAAGTTACCCCTGTTGGAACCGATCGCAGTGGAAGGGGTTGTTGCTGTTGTTGTTGCTACTGTTGTTGTTGTTGCTCTTGTTGCTCTTGACCACTCATAGTGCTAGCCGTGGTACCGTTGCTATCTCCTGAGTTCAAAGGTGGCATTTCTTGACCTTCAGAGTCTGATTCACCTTCCAGCTCAAAAATAGCGTTCAATCTCTTACGGATCTCCAAGTCGAAAAAGCTATCCTTAGCTTGGATATCCCAGGTAGGCAACTTTGCCCCGAACAGTGGTGTCCGGAATGGAGATTCACCAGAAAGTATCACACTATCACCGGAAAACTCTAAATTCCCTGCAACTTGGACCGAACTATCACCGAAATTTGTCGAACTTTCCCCAAAACAGGGTATTCTTTCACCGGCAATGATCTCTCTAGGTAACACCACTTTATCCTCGAAAAAGTTCAAATCCTAACCAGACGGTGTCAGGTCAACTATGCACTCTGTCTCTGTACAGTCTGAAGTTACTGTACCTTCTCCAGACTGTACCAAAATTACACCGGAATCTACCGTAATTTCCTCCTATGTCACCGGAATTCTACCGGAATCGCTGCTAACAGACTCTGTTCCTTCGACAATTGGATTTAACCGGTCTATGCTTCTACGGATTGGGGGTGTCCCTAACAAATTTGGTACTATCCAGCGATGCTGGTCTCTCCTGTACTTCGGATACGACTCGCCAAACTGAGTAACCGGCATTTATCACCTCTGCACCACTTGCGTACTACTCCACCTTACTATTGATTCAGAATCTATGGCCACCTTCCCATAGACGGTGCCAGTGTTAAAATGCTCTTTTTACATTACAGGCATTTTAAGTTCTTTCGGGTTCTTGGGAGTGGTAGGGGTCTGATAAATCAGAGGCCCTGTAACTTAATTTTCCCAATTAACTAGTGGTGGGAGGTTGTGGGGGGTGTGGGAGGTGTGGTGGGAGGTTGTGGGGTGGTGTGAGAGGTGTGGATGGAGTGGTGGGAGGTTGTGGGGGTTGTGGGAGGTGTGGGTGGAGTGGTAGGAGGTTGTGGGGGTTGTGGGAGGTTGTGGGTGGAGTGGTGGGGGTTTTTTATGGAAGACCTTGTACCTGTCAAATATAAATTGGCGCAGTTGATTTACAAAATGCATTCCCCTATCACTAGTGATTTCCAGTGGGCAACCAAATCTTGAGAACATACGTTTATACAAGAACTTAGCTACTGTTAACGCCGTGTAGTCCACAGTAGCTTTAGCCTCTATCCATTTAGTTGCATAACATGTGGCCATCAAAATATATTTCTTACCCCAAGGTTGACCCGTTGGACTAATTGTTCCTATGAAATCAAGACCCCATCGTTCAAATGGGAGCCATCCTGTAGTATGACTAATGGTTGGAAATTCAATCTGGTTGGCGTAGGAGCACATCTCTAGCAAATGTGGCATTCTTTAGCAAACTTGATCGCATCCTTGTAAATATGAGGCCACCATAGTCCCTTGTGAATGATTCTCTGAGCCAATTCTTCCCCCTTTAGATGCCCTTCACTATGTGCTGCCTCAAGCAAAGGGGTTACCTCTTCTGGATAAACACACGTTCTCAAGATACCATCCTGACAATATCTATATAAATTTCCACTTATAAGTGAGTACACTTTGGTTTTAAGGAGTAATTGTCTCTCCTCTATGGGTTTCAAATGCTCTGGGAGTTTTCCAGTAGTAAAAAAACTGAGAATTCCATCATACCAATCAGCCTGAAGTGCTACTAGGAAGAGATTACTATCCACTAGTTCATCATTAATACGTGTTGCCTTCTTGCTCATTGCACTCCTGGACACTTGATCTGCCATGTAGTGCTCCCTTCCTGACTTAATGTGAATATCAAAGTTGAATTCTTGAAAGAGGAGTAACCATCTCCAAATCCTATTCAAGCTACTCTTGGCTTGTTTATCAAGTACTTCAAGGGCTGATGGTCAGATATGACTATAAAATGCACACTGAGAAGGTAATGCGGAAACTTCTGAAGAGCAAATACAATAGCCAAGCCTTCCCTTTCTGTTGTACTATAGTTCCTTTGTGCCTTGGTGAGTAATCTGCTGGCATAGGAGATAGGTCTGTCAACCTCGTGTGATGATGGTTGAGCTAGAACTGCTCCAACAGCATGAAGACTGGCATCTGTGTGCACGTGAAACTCTGATGACCACTTAGGAACACTTAAAAGTGGAGCAATACATAGCCTTACTTTTAGTTCACAAAATGCTTTCTCAGCTTCAACACTCCATGAGAAGGGGACCTTTTTACTGGTAAGCCTTGACAAGGGCTTAGCTATTTCTGAATACATTTGTATGAATCGTCTATGGTATCCTACATGGCCCAAAAAGCTTTGCACTTCCTTTGGGCTTTGTGGAATAGGCATACATAGAATAGCAGTAACCGTTGCAGGGTCAACCGTTATCCCTTCAGCAGATACTATGTGACCAAGAAGAGTGCCCTTGGTGACCAAAAAATGACATTTAGCTGGATTTAATTTCAAACCTATTTTGAGACATTGATCAAAGATTTCTTTTAGATTTTCCAAATGATCATGGAAATCTTGAATTGTTGCTCTTCTATTTGTGCCTCAAAATACTGAAAAGTCATCCATAAAAATGCGAAGCAAGGTTGTTAACCATTTACCCAATATCAGATATATTGTTCTATTAAATGAAGCTAGTGCATTCTTCAAGCCAAAAGCCATGCGAGTATAGACATAAGTGCCCCATGGAGTAGCAAAGGCTGTTTTGTCCCTATCATCACGATGGATCACTATTTGATTGTAGCCACTAAAACCATCGAAGAAGCTATACAAAGTGTGACCGACTACTTCCTCAAGTACTTGCTCTGTAAAGGGCTGAGGAAACCCATCTTGAACAGTCACTTTATTTAAGGTACGAAAATCAACATAGACTCTTATTTTTCCACTATTTTTCTTGGGTACAATAACCATAGAAGAAAGCCACCTGGAATGTTCTATTGGAACAATTATAGCTGCTTCTTCTAGTTTTGTAATTTCCACTTCTACCGCCTCTGCATACTTTGGATTGAGTCGATATGGGCTACTTCTTGCAGATGCAGCTCCCTCAACTAAGGGTATTGGGTGTAATCCAAGCTCCTCTTGTATCCCTGTTAGATCTTTTTAGGACCATACGAAGACATTTTTGTAAGCAAAAAGTAAAGAAGTTATCTTCTGCAGTAAAGGAGGATAATGCCATAGCCAAGAGGCCAAGTGCACTACTTGAGGGTTCTCTTCATCCCCTAGATTTACCTCTTGAACGAGTGTTTCAGGAATAGAATTACTTGAGAAATCATCTCCACTGTATGCAGGAGTGGACTTTAGCTTATATTCTGCAATATGTTCTCTGGTCCATCCTTGAGGTATATCCGTAAAAGGAAGATCTTCTCTGCATTCAGGCTCATAACCTTCCTGTTCTGAAACCTCTATAGTTGTTGCCCCTTCAACATTCGTAATCTCCTGCAAGCTCTCATCTCCTTGTGAACCTCATGGCCTTTTCCTGCAACTCCTTCATCTGCAACTTCTTCCTCTATTTCATTGATTTCCACCGTGCAACATTCTGCACTTTCTATCATCTAATTCAATAATGTATCTTCTTCTTGGGGTAGAGAGGGCATTACGTGAGTGTCCATAGTATACCCAGTAGTTTTCCCTAAGTCAAATCCTTCTTCCAAGTGTAGCTGCAGTTGGCTATTGGTGCTCGTTGAAATCCACAGTTTGTTTTTCCCCCAATCTTGCAAAGCTTTTGCTTGCCTTAGCCAAGGTCTCCCCAGGAGTAAAGGATAGGAAGTCTCCTGTGGAAATGCAATAACAACAAAATCCAGCACAAAGTGGCAACCATGTACAATCATCAGTACCTTTTCAATAATGCCAAGAGGTGCAACCCGATGTTGATCAGCTAGTGTAACTGTGAATGGTGCCATCTTGATGGGGTTCAAATTTAGTTTCTTCATTGTGAAATGTGGCATCAAATTGATACCAGAGCCTCCATCTATGATCACACCTGTGAGAGCTTCATCCTTTATACAAACAGATAATCTTGAGCTTTGGTAGTCTGCCAAGGGTGCAGGGGGAAAATCAACCATGAAACCATCTATACTGGGTGATTGGATCAAGTGAGCAGAGTGTATAATCTTCAATAAGTCACTTCTTATTTTTGAATCCATCCTTATAAGTTCGTACAGACTAACCTTGTGATGAATACCTTTCAAGATTTGTTCAATGTTTACCTCATGAGAGTCTTCTTGCAGACTTGTTGATTGGCCCCTTAGAGAAGAAGCCATCCTTTCATAAGCTTCTTCAATTTCTGCTTGGCCCTTCCACCCAGCCTTCTTTCCTCCTCTTTATCCTGGAATCCTTGTTTTTCCTTGCTACGAATAGCTGCTGCTTGTCTGGCTCTAGTCATCATGGGCATTGCAGAGGATGAAACAGCATAAGACTAAGTGGTCATAACTTCTTCTTGTGGAGAGACTACAATCATGTGGATTGGAGCAGGACGGCTTCTTGGGCAACCTTCTAAGGAATCACTAGGTCGAAATGTCTCTGAGAATGCCGTCTTCAGAGCCTCCCATGTAGCAAAATCTCCATCTGCATATTGACTGTACCATTTCTAAGCAAGACCTTCCAATGTGGATGGGAAGAGTACCAACATTGCATCCTCTCTATTCTGCAGACCTCGTCCACGGCATAAGGAGATGAATCTCCTCACATGATCATCAACATCCTTATAAGCTTGTCCCTTGAAGGTAGGGAACTTGATATTGAGTCTGGAGAGTAAATGAGAGAGATCCTCCATTTGCACTGGTGTTTCTTCTGATGTATCTGAGGAGAAGTCTAATGTTCTCCCATGCTTCTCCTTTGACAGTAGTGTCACACCCAAATCAATAGATAAATTCAAGGAGGATAGAGGGGAGGTAGGTTCAATAGTCGAAGATATAGGTGACTTGTTAAGGCTTCTTCGTACACGAAGAGGCTCCTTATCTGCCCGCGTATGGGTCGTGTACCTACTTGCAAATGCAATAGGGCAAAAATACTGAAAAAGAGGAATATTTACTATCCTTAGGGCCTCTCATAGAAATGCAAGTGTCCCACCGGGCGTGCCAAATTGTAGAAGAGGTACTCGGGTATCTACTTTTAACAGGAGCATGCACCAAGCACTCCAGTACTTCACCTACACAAGGGAGGTTCTCCTTA
>MU262626.1:0-22500 GCA_020310875.1 Ceratopteris richardii | reverse complement strand
ATGGTGCACCTATTCAAATTCGTCCACTGCAGTCATTGAAGGGAAACTGGATTGAACCAACTATACACTCTAGAAGTTCAAAATTTTTGCAATTTTGGCTCCTATGAATTACTTGACACTGTCATGGGACTGATGGGATTGGATCCAAGGCCTATAAAAGTTGAAGATCCACCAAATTCAAGACTGATGATTTAGCCAGATCAAGATCTTCGACAAGCTTGGAAGAGGCGGAATGCTGATGCATTATGTGCAATTGTCACTAGTGTAAGTGATTCTATGCTTAGTTTACTTCAACATACTACTAAAGGACATGAATCAATATGAGACCAAGAGACACACTAGGATACAAAATTTATAAAATCAATTGGCAATTCAAAAGCATTTTGATTCTTAAAAGGCTGAAGATTTTATCAAACCGATAAAACATTTTCAAGATCAATTGGTTGTAGCTAGTGTTGTTATAACACCGCAATAGCTGGCTTGAAGATGTGTACGCGTTCTTCCAGCAAAGTATGATGGATTAGTAACAACCCTTAACAGTCAGGTAAGACCAATCCCCTTACATCTGAAGAGTTTTGTGCTATGCTTTTATAAGAGGAGATGTAGTTGAAGAATCGGAAAAGTACAAGCGATATTGGATCCTCAGCAAATGCAAAAGGTAAAGGCTCTTCCGATGGATCAAAGAAGAAGCCAAAGAGTAGAAAGTTCATTCTATTGTGAAAAGAAAGGCCATGCCATCAAGGATGTGAGAAAGAAGCAAGCTGATGAACGGAATGGGACTGTAAAATTATCTTGGAAGAACAAAGAGTCTGCAAAAAACATAGAGCTAGAAGTTTGGGCAGCTATTGAAGAGGTATGCTCATCTCCTCAAGTTTGTGTTGATGAACCATGGATTCTAGATAGTAGAGCTTCTTGCCATATTACCAGTAAAAAGGATTGGTATAGTTCACTAATGGCTCTACGGGAATCCATCAATGTAGTGGTGGGAAATGACTCCAAGTGTCAAATGGAAGGAACTAGAACCACCTATTTATAACTTCTCCAAGTGTTAAAAAAACGTTAACCGATATTTTCTATGTACCTACACTTAAGAGAAATTTGTTGTCGGTTTGTGCAATAACAGATGGTGGACTCAAAGTTCACTTCAGTAAGAGTGGTGTAGAAATCATGGATTCATAAGGTAATGTAGTAGGTAAAGGCATAAGATGTGATAACTTGGATGAGTTAAGTGTCTTAACAACTATAGAAGATAAAGATGTAAGCAGGTTTTGGCACCAATGATTTGGGCATCTCAGATCTGCAATTTTGAAGGAGATGCAAATAATAGGGATGGTTGCTCATTTTATTGCATTTTCAGAGTTGCAGGACCCTTGTGAAGCTTGCATGATGGACTAGCCACAATGAAAGGCATTTTCACGAGAGATGAACAATCAATCTCAAGATCCTCTAGACTTGGTACATGGTGATCTCTATGGTAAAATGTCTAGACTTGCTTTAGGAGGATCTTTCTATTTTTTGTTGTTAGTCGACGATTATAGTAGAAAGGTGTGGGTCTAATTCATTTGTGAGAAGGCACATGCTTTTGAGAAACTTAAATCGTGGCATAAGTATGTGGAAAATGAATCAGGAAAACTTCCTAGGATATAATGAAGAGTCTAAAGCATACACGTTGTGGAATCCTGAGACAAAGAAGATTTTTGTCAGCCGAGATGAGGTGTTTGATGAATGACTAATCTTAATAGAAGATAAAGGTAATTCTACTAACTCATCAAACAATGAAATATCTCACCTTGTGCCTATCAAAAGAGAGGTTAAAGTTGAGGAGGAGGAAAAAAAAGATGGTGAAATTTCCTCACTAAAAAGCCAAGTAGTTCTAGATGCACATCATAAGCCACTACCGAAGTGGGCACAAAAGCTCTTTCATGATCGCAATCCACATGTAGATGTACCAAAATCATCCTCGGATGGATTACGAAGATCAAAGAGACTAGAGAAGCAAAGAAGAGCCTCATAACACATTTTTAACATAGCTCTAATTGCACATATCATGGGCTCGATAAAGGAACCTACCACCATTGAAGAAGCCCTTGATGATCTAGGTCGGAGGGTGGCAATGGAGTCTAAGTCTGATAGTATACTAAAAAATGATACATGGGATCTAGTCGACTTGCTGCCAAAGAAGAAGGTAATAGCTGCTAGATGGATTTGGAAAGCTAAGTAGAAAGCAGATGGCACATTATAAAAGTATAAGGCAAGATTAGTTGCATGGGGCTTTTCACAAATTGAAGGATTTGATGTCCAAGAAAGTTTTGCACCAACAACACACATGAAAACTATTCAGAGGCTACTTGTAGTAGCTACACAAGAAGCTTGGCCTATTTTTTAGATCGATGTCAAATCTACATTTCTGAATGGGCATCTCAAGGAGGAGCTATATGTATCTCAACCACTAGGTTTTGAGGTGCCCAATTAAGAAAATAAAGTTTGCAGGTTGAAGAAAGCTTTGTATGGACTTAAGCAAACACCATGAGCTTCGTACCAATGGATATATATTTTTTTCAAAAATACGGGTTATGACAGAAGTGCTTCTGATTCTAACTTGTATGTCGAAAAGGGACAGTAATCCACTTGTTGTCATTGTACATGTCGATGATTTGATCATTATAGGATATCATCACGAACTCATCATTCAAACTTGGATCAACTTGGGAACTCAGTTTGAAATGACAGACTTAGGTCTTCTCCATTTTCGTTTGGGAATTGAAGTATGGAAAAGAAAGGATGGCATTTTCATCTCACAAAAAAAATATTCCAAAGAAATTCTCAAGGCATTTGGAATGATGGACTGCAAACCAACTAGCACACCTATGGAGGTAAATCATAACCTATCTTTGGATGATAACATGCCTGATGTAGATGCTAAGAAGTATAGAAAGGTCGTTGGAAGTCTTATTTTTCTGTGTAACACTAGATCAGACATTTGCTATGTTGTTGGAGTGTTAAGTAGGTTTTCCAACAAACCTAAGGAGATTCAACGGAATACTGGAATGCGAATTCTAAGCTACATTGTAGGAACCTTGGATTTTGGTATTTTTAATACCACAGGTGATACACTTCAAGGATATTGTGATTCAGATTGGGTTGGAGATTGTGGTTTTAGAAGATGAGTTTCTGGATATTGTTTCTCGCTTGGTTCATTAATATTTTCTTGGGTTAGTAGGAAGCAACCAACTCTCACACTCTCCTCCATTGAAGCAGAGTACAAAGCAACTTGTTTTTCTTCTTGTGAGGTAGTCTGGTTGAGAAGAATTCTTGCAGATCTAGGGTTTCCATCAAATATGGTGGCTATACTCAAGTGTGATAATCAAAGTTGTATGACTATTGAGAAGAACCCATTATTTCATGCTTGCAGCATATAGAAGTAGGGTACCATTACATTCTTGAGCTAATTGAAGATGAAATTGTGGAGCTATAATATTGACCAACAAAGGGAAATTGTGCTTAGATATTCATTGAAGCACTTGGAAGAGAAGAGCCCAACAAACATCTTCAACAGATGGGCATAGGACTGAGACCAACTTGATTTATCACTCGGTAAACATTGAGCGGGGGTGTTAGTAGATGATCAATGTCTACCCCTCATTGATTGTATGCACAATTTGTAAGGCCCCCATTATGAGAAGAATCCAAACAATACCCAATTGATGGGAATCCCAACTTGCATGCTGGATGAATGTCATATTGGACCATGTACGTTATTGTAAGGAAAGGGAGTTGCCAGGGTCCCTAATTGTGGGGTCCAAGAATTATCCATTGAATATTCCCTATCCGAGTTTGAAGTCATATATATTTGTTAGGTCAGTTGGACTGGCCTAAGCCGTGTATGGCAATTACATGGGCGGTGGCTGCCCACGCTCTACCATCCATGTATAGCCATCCATGGAAGGCCACCCATGATGCCATATATACATGACTTCTACACTACTTGAGACATGGAATTGAGCCAACATACCTCTATCGTGTATCTCCCTATCTAGATTTCTCTAGATCCCCATTTAAGCTCTCCCTTGCGAGTGCATGGGTGGACAACACCATCATCTTTGTACTTGTTGTTATAAGAAAATTTTTGAGATTCTCCTATATCTGTTATCTTCTCTACTACTGCTCCTTTGTTATATTGTGTAACTTTTGTCTTATATTTCCATATGATGTTTTCTACATAATGTTGATGCGGCTGTGAAAAACCATGAATTTTTGTAAGACGTGCTTTTAGACAAATAGGCAATGAGAAAAAGTCTTACGTGGAGGTAACATAAAGAACTTTTCCATATGATCTTTTCTACATAATGTCGATGCTGCTGTGAAAAAACCACTGATTTTCGTAAGAACTCACCGACTCTACGAGTTTTGGGGGAGGCACATTACAAGGCTAATAGAAAGTCAAGAAGCATAATGGTCATTCATAGTGAAAAAATATCAGTTTCTCACTTTCCTCACAGCAAAGAAGGGTAGGAGTTGGGCAAAGTAGACTAGGAGTTATCAATCATAAGAAGAGTTACCCTATCGTGATAAAGAAAGTTCACATATACATTTGAAAGACACTTGTGCAGTGTAGGTAGCCTCAATAGATTGGGAAAACAGATTATGCAACATGTTACTCCATTCCTCGAAAGTCTTTTTGGGTTGAATATCCTTGGAAGTGTTGAAAACAACATCAAAGAAGAGTAGATTGAACGTTTTAGTGGTTATTCTGGATCGTAGATATGGTTTTCTATTTTTATAAGAGATTTCTCAATGTAGGCTACCTAATGATATTCTATTTCTTAATAAGATTAGAGATAGGAAAATTAATACATAAAGTAAAAGAGGACACCAAGTAAGTGTGTAGACCTAGTTGGAAAGTCTAGCAAGAGCATTAGAAAGACAACGCAACATATGTTTATGTATCTGCCTCTCAATAACAAGTTTTCCATAAACATCAATGAAATAATGATCATGATTTTTAACAAAAAATAAGACGCTATGATATTTCCAATGAAGTATTTTTTATCAATAACTTTCTTAGCTTTAATGAAAAGGACTTCTCAAGAACAATGCAGGAGGATTCTACAGAAGGAAGGTATAGAAAATATTTCAAAAACTTATTTCTTCATCTTAAGCTTGCTTCTATAAAGTCTAAGATAAATTTCAATCGGATGATCATGTTAGAAAACAAATGCTCCTCATATTTCAATACGAATTTGAATACTTTGGTGAAATGTCCACTTGAAGACATCACATTTTTTCATTTCTATATTTATGGATCACTTTAATGTTGATGAAGGCAAGATCCGATACCATGAGAAGAAGTAAGATCAATCTTCATGTATCAATTCTTCAAGGAAATGCAAATGTAACCATGATTGGGTAGATTTTAAGAAATATGAAGGTATTCTCTAGATTGTGGCAACCATCCCCGAAATTTTCACCACAAATTGAATTATTTTCATGATATCATCTATATCAACTCTAGTGTTTTAAAATACATAGAAGTAAGATTCAGTTCTAGGTTTTATGTAGCATCAATTTCAAATTCAGAATCCATATAGAGACACGCACATACTTTTATAGTAGCATCAAATTTGGATCTTGTTGAGGAGAAACTTATATTAACTCCACAAGTAGTTCCCTTTTCTTAATCTTATTCTATTAATAGAAATAGAGAACTTATAATTTATGTATCGGTAAGAAGTAGCATTGGATGTGAGTTCTAGTCTATGGGGTCTATATTTCATTATAATCCCCTTTTCATCATTAGTGAATTCAAAATATATCCAAAGCTATTGTGTGATTAAAAGATTTTTTTTTAGTATAGTACATATTTTAGGAGAACAAATGGACTTATTTACTATGTTGGGAGAAGAAACCAAAGATATATTAAACTAAAATGAAGGTCATTTGAAATGAATTATGTAAGTTTCAATTTTTTTGATGTCTTTCATTCATTAATGTGATCATTTGAGGAAAGTACACGCATTTCAAAATCGATATATCAGATCAATGGTGTTTAACTAGCATTAAGGAATAAAAAAAAGGATCAATTGGTAGTTATAAAGCGAAGATGAATTTACATTCGGGTATACAACCATGTCTCAACAGACACAAAGATATGAATAACCCAAAAAAAGTAGAGATGAAACAAACAAATGAGCCTTTCCTAGAGGTATTATTTATAAAATTATGACTTCAATACATACCAATGATCTTAGTTCCTTTAGTTTCTGACCTAGGAGTGATCGTATCTATTAGTTCAGTTAAACAACTAAAATTGCGTAGATACTGTCCACCTTTAAATGTAGCGTAGAAGTTTTGTGAAGGATTTTGTGATTGTTTGATTGTTACTTTTATAATATTGCCTTTTCAACTTTCATGTCCCTTTTCTTTCTATAGGAAAAGAATTTTATTTGTACTATTTATATTATTAGATCAAAATGTTTTTTTTTTAAATGGAACCATAGCTACTTCATGGATTTCTTGAAAGCAACGAATTGTTGTAGTACAACATATTAGAGCTGAATACAGAGAAATTACACATGCTGCTTGCAAAGCGACATGGATTCGACCCTTTATTCACGACATGGGGGTTTACATCGAGACATTTTTCCTCGTATACAACGCAACCAATACTAACACCACTGTATCAATGAATCTAATTTTTAATATCATATCAAAGCAAATAAAAGTCCACCATTACTTTGTGCATGTGAAGATCATTCAAGGAGAAGTGACTCTCGCACATATGAGTATTGAAGATAAGGTGGCGGAAATGTGTATCTTTATGTGTATCATGGGTACAATTCTCATCTTTATGTGTACGGACATCTTTATGTGTATCTTGGGTATAATTCTCATCCTACACAGTTATTCTATGTGTCATGTTTCTAAAGTTGGTGTGACACACTTTAAACATTTTGGACCGATGAGTGTATGCGATTTTGTTTTATGCAAAAATAGAAATTCACTATCAAGACTTTCTGTGTAATTGTGTCCTTTTTTCTCCAACTTAAGTTGTCTTAAAGATGAATTCTCATTTCCTTGTCTTCGTTATTATTGGAATTCTGAATATGAGGGTCCGATTGTGCTACGTCATCCAGGACGAGTCATGCACAATGATCATTCAGTTGCGATGTTGGACAATCTACTTTCCAACTCACGACTGTCTGTATCACCTAGTTCTCTGAAAAAATCCACTCCCGCACGTACTACAAAAGTTGATTCCTGCAGTGAAAGGTTGACAAGCCTACTGAGATTTCGATTATTCGTTCTAGAACTATTGCTCCTGAGCGTAGCGTATCACTTTGTTTTTTTCCAATGAAAGATTTTCTTTTATATTATTTACATTTCTAGGTATGTTCATTTGTGTGACAACGGATAAGTATGATTTCATTGTATTCTGGGATGATATGCAGTGCAGCTCGAGCTTTAAATGATGGTCTCACTCAGAGTCACCTCGAGATTACGGGTTCGTGAAGATCATAAGCATTCAGTGTGTCGTGTATCATAAGTCTATGCATAACCCTCCGCGTTTGTGGGAATTCCTGAATGATGCTTTTCGGTTATTTGTCTTCTAGCCATTGTATACGCATGGTTCATGTAAACAATTGTTGCAGAAATGACTTTCACGTACGTTTGTGTTGCTGATAATTCGCAAACTGATTAGAGTAGCCAACATATTATAGTTAAGTATGGACACTTTACAATGGGCTATGGATTACGCTCGCAATGAATCAGGCACTTGACTTCTGGCCTTACTGAAATCAGCCTTGCATCCATCGCGTGACTTTATGCTCTTCATGAGAAGGCTAAGTGGATTCCCACCAAAACACTGCCCATCTCCTTTTGAGAGTTGGACGGTTCTCTAGACTTTCAGTGCATGTCTTGTTTTCTCAAAAGTAAGACAGTTATTAAACACAGGATGCCTTCTTTCAAATAACACCCGCCTAGGTTTTATTCCACTGGTTTTTCATGAACAGCGCGTACTGAACTAAAATAGACAGTATTAATCATGGTGACCTCCTATTGCGTGAACATACATATCTGTAAACCTTTATGTGACCCTGAATCATTTCTTGTGAGATTGAACACTGTTATAATAGAGGGCACTGTTATTGCTTTTCACATTTAACAGTGCTCTCTATAATGTGACAGTTCTGATGTCACTTATTGAGGACCTTGCTATATGCGATAAAAGATGTAGCATAGAAGCACAAGCCCTTTTGATGAGAGTACAGGAAAAAACCAGTGTGCCCATTTAGCTGTACAAATCGTCTTTTAAAGTGAGTCTTTCCATAAGCTGTACAGATTGTCTTTTAAAGTCTTTCCGTACCACTGAACAATAAGTCGAATATCCCTCATCACAGAGTATTAGGATATAAGTACACTACCTCATCAAGCTCTGGTCAATTCAGTCGCAATTTGCACTGCCGAAGGGCAAGTACAATGTTCGTGTCTATTTTAGCTAATGATTCCAGGAAATAGTTCCAGGGAACAACTTCTAGAATTGGAGCCATGCCGCGCGAAAGGCAATATGTACTAACGACTTTCTTCGCTGCCATTTAGGAGGAGTCTACGAGTTTTCAGGGATATGATGTTCCCGCGCGTATTTGCAAAGCGACATCGACATTTAACACACTGGATCAGATACATCTTGTTGAAGGAAATTCGTATTCCTCTCCGTGATAAATTGGTGCCTAAATATTTTACATTTGAAGGTTTTCTTGCCGTTTTACTCAATGGAGTAAGTGGAGTCATATTTCTAGGTGCAATCAAATCACTGCTGATGCTATTATGTAGCATTTCTCATTGTTACCACGTATGCTAAGCATATTTCTGATGAGGTTGAATACTCGAAAAGCATTTGAATATGCGTTCAATCAAACTAACCTCCAAGTCATGGCCTCCTAGATAGCAGCGATACGTTCTCTCTGTGGCCAGTACTAGAGATGTACTCCAATAGATATAATGACGGTGGAATTGAAAGTGATATCCAAGATCTCGGCTTTGAGCTGTTTGTCCTTTAGCCTCTCATTCATTTTGTGTACATTCGTCATTCTTGATAAAAATGCCTATTCGTACGCGTGACCATCTTTAAGCCTTTAGATCACAATAGACACTTTCTAATGGGTCGTACCCAAAGAAACATCTGAGTGACTGAGTGTTGGTCGTTTGCATAGATCCATTGAATAAACGTAAGCGAGCACCTAAGTGTCACTCCAAACTACGGTCGTCCTGTTCTTGTTTCCGGTATTCGTAGAATTCGTTAGCTTTTAGATTGTTGTAAAACCTTGATCACCGAGGTTTCTATTGTGACGTGGCTTGTCCACGTATAACGCCACCACATGGTATAACCGACATACACATTCGTAACCGACATATGAACCAACGCATCCTTTGGTATGCATGCCAAGATGTAATTAAATCAATGATGAATAATAAAACAATAAGAACTATTCTTTGTGCATTGTCTTCGCTCTACGTTATCCTTATCTATGAAAGGTGTGTGTGGCTCCTTCTTTTTCAGCATGGTATCACGCTAGTAACGTGCACGCATTCTTGGTCAACAATGCTAATTGCATAGACTCCCTGATTGATCACCGTGGCGAGTTCATCTGCCTCCCGCTCATAGAAAATCCACAAGCTACATGGTGCCAACTATCAACCCTAGAAGCTCACAATGACCATGATTCTGTAGAAGCTCGATGTGCTTGACATTGCAGATGGCATAGATGCCTGTCCGGATAAAAGGGATCCTGACTCGATATCCTATTGCACATGACAGATGTTGTCAAGCAAACTCTACGATAGATGACCTCAGCGCACCACATTTAACCTCACCTTGAAGATACTTACGAATCTCATTCGATGGCCCAACAAGTACATTGTCTAAAACTCCTCACATCTCTTACGCTTAAGGAAAGCAAACCTGTTGGAGCAAGTCTATGACAAGCCTAAGTATTGTCTTGAGTCTCACAAAGTCATTAAAGAAGCTTCAAAATGAAGACTATGTAAAGTTCACTTGTGAACTACCTCTTGTAACTTTTGAAGAGTTTACTTAATGTAAAAGTAAGAGAATCTTAAGTGGTTGAGCCCACATGATCAAGAATGGAAAGAGGAGCCACGAATTCGTGATTTGTGGTAGGTAGAGAATCAAATCAATCATTGATTGATTGGAGAGTGATTGAGGGAAGTTAGCCTCCCAAACTCAACTATAAATAGATGGCAATTTTAGTCGTGGTTAGAGAGACCTATGTGAAGACCTCCAAGAGCTGAGCTTTATGCCATATCAAGGTGTGATTACAAGGCACACATATGTTTCAGTAAGTCATTCTATTGTACAAGCAATATACTTTCATTTTCATGATTATTTGAGTTCATCTTTCCATGTTCTTGTGATGTGTACTACTCACTGCCATTACTTCAGTTTTTCTCAGTCAGCTTGCAGAGATTGTTTCTCTGCACTTGGTTCATCATTTTCAGTGATTTAACTTGGTACAGTTAGCTCTATAAGTCTACTACATGCTCACAAATTTTCATGTCATTTGGATGTTGGAATCGTCAGTTATGTTCATTTGAAGTCAACAGGGTATGTTCATCTTCACTTCTCTGTCAGGTACCCGACTTTTTCAGTCATCTTGTCAGAGTCATTTCTCAGTGTTTACTCATCCAAATTCAGTGATTTGAAGCTTGTTGGATTCAGCTTACTGTCTAGTATAAGCATACAAATTTTCATGATCATTGGAGTCTTACATCTTGAGTTATGTTAATGTTTCTACTCACTGGTCTATTTCTGTAGCAGCCCGTGAAAATCGGGATGATGTCATCACTTGTTAAAAGTCATTCTCAGTGTATGGTTTGTTATTTTTGATGAGATTACTCTCTAAAGTTAGCTCTTTAAGCTACCTAGCCTTCCCCAAAAGGAATTAATCTAATTGCTACTGTGCTCAGAGAATTATGTAAAACACTAAACAGGTGTATCAACCAAGAATAGCAAGTTTTCACCTCTGAGCTAACTCCAACTTATCTGTTTTGATCTATCTTTTTGAGAGTGATCTTCCAAGGTACATAGGGTGTCTAATACATCCATTGGCAAGCTAAAAGGGCCCACCATCTACTCTTGGAGTTCATTTGGCCGGTGTAGAGCAAAGATTTTGCAACACCTCTTCATCTTCAACACATACCTATCCATCTCTTCACAGTGGTATCAGAGCAAGGTTGGACAACATGGCAGATGGATTTCCTTCATCAATTGACAAATTGGACAGAGGTAACTACTCAGCTTGGTCATTAAGAATGGAAGCTTATCTCCAAGGTAGAAGTTTATATGGTTATGTGGCTGGAGATGAAGTTATGCCAAGTTTCAGGAACAAAAGTCAACCAACACAAGAAGAGCAAGAAAGATTGAGCACATGGTGCTCCAAGGATGCACTTGCAAGGTCTTATCTCTTCAACTCTATCTCAGATTTTTTGTTGCCTCACATTAGAAGTTTTAAGACATCTCAGGAAGTGTGGGATGCACTTGAAGCTTTCTTTGCTTCAAGTACTAAAGCTAGGAAGCATCAACTATGGCTGGATTTCACAACTCTCAAGAAGGCTCCCAAACAAAATGTGACTGATTTTGTCACAAAGCTCAAGGACATAGCAGATCAGTTGGGAAGCATTGGAGAGGTAATAGATGAAGAGCAAATTGTAAGGCAGGTCATCAATGGCTTGAAGGCAGATGACAAGTGGGAAGCATTCACCACAGCTATGGATTTGTACATGGACATGCATGTACCTGATTTCAACACACTCATTGGACAATTACTTACTCAAGAGGCAAAGCTTATCAAAAATGGAGAAAGCTCTAAAGGTAATCAATCTTTAGCTTTATACACGGATAAAAGCAAGTCTAAAGATAACAAAGGAAAGGCAAAGAAAGTGGATGATGAAGCAGGTACATATCAAGCTAACTATGCAGGTAGAGGAAGACATGGCAGAGGTAGAGGAAGAGGAGGTAGACAAGGCAGGGGGAGATCCCAAGACTCCAACTCATGTTCTATTTGTGGATTAACTAATCATACAACTGAAAATTGCTTTAGGAATTCCAGGAATCAAAGAGGCAGAGGATACAATAGAGGAAGTTATGGCTACTCAAGAGGAAGGTTCAACAACTACCATGGCAACTACAACAACTACAATCATTCAAACTATCAAGGAGGCTACAAAGGAAGGAGAGACTACAATAACTACACAGAAGACTCAAACAAAGAGGATTCATTATTGATCATGAACATGGCTATGCCACAAGGTAAATCTGATGAGCATATTTTCTACATAGATTCAGGTTGTTCAAATCATGTGGCAGGAAATGTGGCACTCCTATCAGATTTAGAAGATCCAAGGAATAAGCATGAGGTACAAACAGGAGATGATACAAAACATCCTGTGGAGAAAATAGGCAATGTCAAAGCACCTGATGGAAACATCAACCTACTCAGTAAGGTACTCTATGTCCCTACCATTACAAAGAATTTGATAAGTGTTGGGCAGATAGTAGAGAAAGGGTTGCAAGTCAGGTTCACAAAGGCAGGAGCATTTGTTGAAGATCCAAGTCAAGGATTCAGAAGAATTGCAAAAGGTGAAAAGACAGGTAGATTGTTCACATTTGAATTACAGGACACTAGAAACATTGCTCTCTTTAATTATGGCAGTC
The DNA here is from genome assembly GCA_020310875.1 of Ceratopteris richardii. Taxonomy (NCBI): domain Eukaryota; kingdom Viridiplantae; phylum Streptophyta; class Polypodiopsida; order Polypodiales; family Pteridaceae; genus Ceratopteris; species Ceratopteris richardii. The sequence goes on along the minus strand of MU262626.1, from coordinate 9,770 downwards.
AGACACTCACAGAATTGGAAGTATGGCACAAAAGGTTAGCACATATTTGTGAAAGGTCATTAAAGCAAATTTGCAGGGACCAAAGTGTACTTGGACTCCCTAACTTGTCAAAACAACATATGATTTATAAGTGTAGTGCATGTCAGTTTGGAAAGTCTCACAGGTTACCATTCATGAAGAAAGGTTATATGCATGGAGATCTCTTGGAGTTGGTTCATACAGATGTATGGGGACCAAGCAAGGAAGCTTCAATATCAGGATCAAGGTATTATGTTTCCTTTATTGATGATTGCAACAGATGGACTATCCTATTCTTTATGAAACACAAAGATGAAGTTTTTTCATGTTTCAAAAGATATTTGGCTCTTGTGGAGAATCAAACAGGTAAATCACTAAAAATGCTAAGGTCAGATGGAGGGGGAGAATACTTCTCCCATGAGTTTGATTCTTTTCTTCAAGAAAGAGGAATCAAAAGAGAGGTAACTACAAGGTACACTCCTGAGCAAAATGGAGTGGCAGAAAGGAGGAATAGGACAATTGTTGAAGCTGCAAGGTCTATGTTAAATGAAAAGCATTTACCTAATTACTTATGGGCTGAGGCTGTATCTACAGCCACTTACTTGATTAACAGGTTGCCTTCAAAATCCCTTGATGGGATGACTCCATATGAGGCTTGGAATGGAAGAAGACCAAGTTTAGATCATTGTAAAATTTTTGGATGTATTGCTTTTGCTCATGTTCCTTCACAGGTTAGAGGCAAGATGGATCCAAAAGCAGAAACGTGTGTATTTATTGGATATGACAACAATCAAAAGGGCTACAGGTTATACAACCCTACCAACAAAGGATTCTTGGTAAGCAGAGATGTAGTTTTTGATGAGAACAATTCATGGTATGAAGATTCATGCAGGAAGATCAATTTACCATATGATCTTGAAGAAGATTTTCCAAAGCTTGGTAGAGAACAATCAAAGATTGAAGAACAAGACACCTCAGAGGATGATGAAGAATGTCAGATGGAAAAGATCAAAGCATGGAAGTCTAAAGGTAAAGCAAAATTGCAGGAACTTGGACATGAGGCAGAATCATCACATCATGGCCTAAGAAGGTCTATGAGGGAAAAGAAAAAACCAGAAAGGTATGGGTTTGACACCTCATTAGTAACTAAACATTCTATCTACATAGCACAGGACATAAACCAAGAGGAGCCATCATCATTTGAAGAGGCCAAAGCAAAAACAGAATGGAAGCATGCAATGAAGGAAGAGATTGAAGCACTTGAGGAAAACAACACTTGGGATTTGGTGCCCAAGACTTCATCCATGAAGGTAATAGGCTCAAGATGGGTCTATAAACTCAAGAAGAATTCTGATGGTTCCATTAACAGGTATAAGGCAAGGCTTGTAGCAAAAGGCTTTGCACAAACTCAGGGAATTGATTATGAGGAGACATTCTCTCCTGTGGCAAAGATGCCTACTATTAGGGTTTTGCTTAGTATTGCCTCTTCCAAGAATTGGAAGATACTTCAACTAGATGTGAAGGATGCATTCTTGAATGGTTGGATAACAGAAGAGGTATATATGGCACAACCACCTGGTTTTGAGAGTCAAGTTTATCCTGATTATGTGTGTAAACTTAACAAAGCATTGTATGGTCTCAAGCAAGCTCCGAGAGCTTGGAATTTCAGGCTTGTTTCATTCTTGCAGGACAAAGGCTTTCAACCAAGCAAAGCAGATCCTTCACTCTTTATTAAAAAGAGTAATTCCGAGGTCATCTACCTATGTGTATATGTAGATGATATTATATTGACAGGAAATGATGCAGATGGTATGAAGAAGATCAAAGATCAGATGAGAGAAGAGTTCAAGATAAGTGATTTGGGTTCACTTACCTACTTCCTAGGTTTGGAAGTTGTCTACAAAGATCATGGTTTGTTTCTCACTCAAAGAAAGTACATTAAGGACATGTTGGCAAAATTCAAGATGCAAGATTGTAAGATTGCAGGTACTCCAATGGAGGTTAATCACAAATTGAGCTCACATGAAGGTGAACTCATAGAGGACATCACATCATATCAAAGTCTAGTGGGTAGTCTCAACTATGCCACATTGACAAGAGTAGATATATGTTACAGTGTGAGTGTGCTAAGCCAATTTATGCACACACCAAGGAAACCACATATGGATGCTGCCAAAAGGATACTCAAATATCTCAAAGGAACCATAAATGAAGGACTTTACTATCCTTATGTATCTGATTTAGGTTTGAAGCTATTTTTTGATGCAGATTGGGCTGGCTCCAAGGAAGATAGAAGGAGCACTTCAGGTTATCTTACCTTTGCAGGTTCAAAGCTTATTTCATGGTCATCCAAGAAGCAACCCACAGTTGCTCTCTCTTCTACTGAAGCTGAATATAGAGGTCTTGCCATAGCTACACAGGAAGCTATGTGGATGAAGACATTGTTCAAAGATCTTGGATTGGAGTTTGGAACTCCAACTATTTTTGGTGACAATATGAGTTCTATTCACTTGGCTGCTAATCCTATTTTTCATGCAAGGACTAAACATATTGAAGTTCATTATCATTATGTACGAGAGAAGATCCTAAGCAAGGAGATTCAAATATCATATGTGTCCACTCATCAACAATGTGCAGATATTCTAACTAAAGCATTGGATGGTACAAAGCTTTGCAAATTCAAGGCTATGATTGGTTTGCAGGTAATCTTGGAAGACTGAAGACCTCAAGCATACTTGGCTTGAGGGGGAGCTGTTGGAGCAAGTCTATGACAAGCCTAAGTATTGGCTTGAGTCTCACAAAGTCATTAAAGAAGCTTCAAAATGAAGACTATGTAAAGTTCACTTGTGAACTACCTCTTGTAACTTTTCAAGAGTTTACTTAATGTAAAAGTAAGAGAATCTTAAGTGGTTGAGCCCACATGATCAAGAATGGAAAGAGGAGCCACGAATTCGTGATTTGTGGTAGGTAGAGAATCAAATCAATCATTGATTGATTGGAGAGTGATTGAGGGAAGTTAGCCTCCCAAACTCAACTATAAATAGATGGCAGTTTTAGTCGCGGTTAGAGAGACCTATGTGAAGACCTCCAAGAGCTGAGCTTTATGCCATATCAAGGTGTGATTACAAGGCACACATATGTATCAGTAAGTCATTGTATTGTACAAGCAATATACTTTCATTTTCATGATTATTTGAGTTCATCTTTCCATGTTCTTGTGATGTGTACTACTCACTGCCATTACTTCAGTTTTTCTCAGTCAGCTTGCAGAGATTGTTTCTCTGCACTTGGTTCATCATTTTCAGTGATTTAACTTGGTAAAGTTAGCTCTATAAGTCTACTACATGCTCACAAATTTGCATGTCATTTGTATGTTGGAATCTTCAGTTATGTTCATTTGAAGTCAATAGCGTATGTTCATCTTCACTTCTCTGTCAGGTACCCGACTTTTTCAGTCATCTTGTCAGAGTCATTTCTCAGTGTTTACTCATTCAAATTCAGTGATTTTAAGTTTCTTGGATTCAGCGTACTGTCTAGTATAAGCATACAAATTTTCATGATCATTGGATTCTTACATCTTGAGTTATGTTAATTTTTCTACTCACTGGTCTATTTCTGTAGCAGCCCGTGAAAATCGGGATGATATCATCACTTGTTAAAAGTCATTCTCAGTGTGTGGTTTGTTATTTTTGATGAGATTACTCTCTAAAGTTAGCTCTTTAAGGTACATAGCCTTCCCCAAGAGGAATTAATCTAATTGCTGCTGTGCTCAGAGAATTATGTAAAACACTGGACAGGTGTATCAACCAAGAATAGCAAGTTTTCACCTCTGAGCTAACTCCAACTTATCTGTTTTGATCTATCTTTTTGAGAGTGATCTTCCAAGGTACATAGGGTGTCTAATACATCCATTGGCAAGCTAAAAGGGCCCACCATCTACTCCTGAAGTTCATTTGGCTGGTGTAGAGCAAAGATTTTGCAACACCTCTTCATCTTCAACACATACCTATCCATCTCTTCACAAAACCTGTCGAAGCATTCCTCCAAAAATAGCACCTCGAGTTGGACAATTTGCTTCTTGGAACTGCCAAATTTCGCTCAAGCAGTATTACTCCTCTCTTCTTTACCGCATTTTTTTTTCAAACCTTTGTCTCTACACAGTCTATTAATACTCACCTCAGTATGGTTACACTCATTCTGTTGATTCTGCGAGAAATTATCTTATGTCATGCATCTACTTCTAGTGCATCTACAAACCACCCACCCATACTAGCTATGACCACCTTATTTTAAGACCTGAATGTTGATCTCATGTTCTTGCCGAGTAAATAACCGATTTGTACAAATGCTATCCCGCTTGATTTTTCAAGAAGAGATTTTCCATGTACAGTGAGTGTTGGATATAAGAAAAGATTATCCATGTGACCTTGTTGTTCAAAATTAAATCCTGCCAACCATTACTTGTCATCTTTTTTCAGAACGAGTATTTATAGAGAATGCACTTTAGTTTTTTTCTGTCTTTTCGCAAACGTTGTTGCAGCTATGCCCACACACACACACAATATATATATATATATATATATATATATATATATATATATATATATATATATATATATATATATATATATATATATATATATATATATATATATATATATATATATATATATATATATATATATATAGTATATATATATATATATACATGTATATATATATATATATGTATATATATATATATACATGTATATATATATATATATATATATATATATATATATATATATATATATATATATATATATATATATATATATATATATATATATACATATATATATATATATGTATATATATATATATATATATATATATACATATATATATATATACATATATATATATATATATGTATATATATATATATATACATATATATATATACATGTATATATATATATATATATATATATATATATATATATATATATATATATATATATCTAGATATATATATATATATATATATATATATATATATATATATATATATATATATATATATATATATATATATATATATATATATATATATATATATATGTATATATATATATATATATACTTTTTTTCGGCACTGATATGCATGTTTCTTTGTTGTTCAGAGACTCTTTATTTGCATACGAGTTTTTAACCTACGTTGGAGAGAGGCTATCTCTCATATCACCGTCTTCTTGTCAGAACTTTATATTACTCCCCAATCGTATGATGCGAGTATATGCATATGTTTACATCTATGTCTGTTTCTATATTTTTTTGCATGCGCAAACCAGTGCTGTCGGGATGAAATCCCGCAGGGAGTGTGCACTGAGTTTTTTTTCAAAGTTCATAGATTTTATGAGATTTGTGTGATGTTTTGATCAAGAGAGTGGTATATTTTGCACATATTTTGGCCGAATTAATTGATTTTGTGATGCAGAAACATGTTTGAGATGTATGTTGGACTTGTCTGTGTAAATAACTAACATTAGACCCATGAAAACCCTAGTTTTGACCCTTAGAAAACCTTGAAAACATGAGTTTACCCTGTGAAAAATGAACTTGAACCCTCGGAAACCCTTGGAGTTTAGGTGTGAATTGTAAATAAACTGTTAAATTGACGAGCCGGAGATAATTGTGAGCAAAACCCTGATTTTTCTGACCAAAAACCCTAGGTCGGACCCTTGGAATTGGTGTTTATCCTAGCCCAAACCCTTACATTAATTAACCCTATATACAGTGTGAAACCAAAACATTAATTTAGGAAAAATAAAAAGGACAAAAATCAAAAATAGAATCAAGAGATGGGATTTTCCAAGAATAGTAAGTGAACATGGATGGTCGTCTGAAATTGGAAAGTTGAGTAGGGAGGTTGGAAACTTCTAAATGAACATCCCAAGGAGAGAAGGATGGGGAATCCTATAAATAGAGGGCCAAGCCTTACTTGTTTTTCCTCGTTGATCTTCTTGGTGCGTCCACTTTGCAGGTATGGTTTCTTATCCTCCTCTTATTCATTTTTCCTTATTCATGTCCATTAGCTTGCATGAGAGAGAGAGAGAGAGTTTTATGCCCTTCTGATTGTAAAGACATATCTGTGTAATCTGTACTAGAGAGAGAAAGTGCCATGGGTATGGCTGTAATAGAGGAAAAAGAGAAGGGAGAGACGCAGAGACAATAGGAGGCCACGCGTAGATAAATCTGTGGATGAAGTCAATGGTAGTCATGATAGAGAGAAAAAGTCCAAGGCACTACGAGGATTCACAAGTAACTACACAGAGAAGTATAGATGGCAGTCGATGTGAGAGGCGCAGGAGAAAATGGAAGTGGAGAGAAAATTTAGGCATAGAGAGAGATGCGGATTGGCTCCGACTCAGCCCACGTGAGAGCGGCAACAGAGGTGGTTGACTGTTGGAGAAGAGAGAGATTCTGACTCTCTGAGCATACAAAGTTGGAGCTGCTGTCCACAGAGAAGATGGGAGAGATTTGTGCCGCCGCAAAGAGAGAGATAGCATCGGGATCCGGGATCAACAGCAGTACACAAGGCATAATTGGAGGAGAGAGAATTCCTAGTGTGTCGGCAGAGAGTCATGACGCGTCAAAGTGCACGTGACAGGCGCGGCCAGTATCCATCTCGACAGAGAGAGAGCTTACACGCTATGGACTGCCGGCGATAGAGAGAGAAAGAGTTGTGGTAGGCAACGCGCACGTTCCGGCATATAGAGAGAGAGAAAAACATCTGGCAAACGGGGCACGCAAATCCCATCACAGAGAGAGAGAAGAATTCGATCAATTGTTTGTAGTGCATCGTAGGCAAGAGTTGCAGAGAGACATGACTCTGTCGGACGTCAGCATGGAGAGAAAAATTCAGAGATGTTGTGCGCGCTGTACAGAAAAATCCGGGAGAAGAAGGCGGCGCTGTTGATGAGAGAGATTAAGGTGGCGTATGGCGGGCACGCACAGCAGAACGTGAGAGAAGGGGCCGCTCCATAATCGACGTGGAAAAATTCTGAGACATCCAGAGGATACGATTTGTGTGCCATATATATATATATATATATATATATATATATATATATATATATATATATATATATATATATATATATATATATATATATATATATATATATATATATATATATATATATATATATATATATATATATATATATAGAGAGAGAGAGAGAGAGAGAGAGAGAATAACAATAATGTTATGGATTTTAAGCTTATTAGCATGAAGTTCATAGGAAGTGTGGAAGACTTAGCACGCGCACACGAAAAGAACTTTTTCTATGTACATCATGGAGGAATTCCTTAACGCCTTGGACACTAAGAGAAGGTAGCCTAAGTTATGGATAATATTTTAAGATCCACTATGAAACTGTGAGAGTTCCATAACCTAGACATGGGATGGCCTTAAACACCTAAACTGTGGGATCGGATTAAGTTTTGAGTCAATAAAGGCATTAGAAATATGTGCATCATCATCATGGCATGAAGAGTTTGGGGAGGCCAATATTGAAAAGAGAGTTGATTAAGGACCAAGCTTGGTTGGAAGGAATAGTTGGTTTTGTCATAATGACTTGCAATATGGAAACATGATAATGAATGAGACAATTGGAGATGTAACCATTACGAACTATGTCTATGTCACTTAAAACCATATGGTTCTCGATATAGCGAATCATTTCTATGAGATGACTGTAGATTATCATTCAAAAATATCCCATAAAGCTTGACGATTTATATGATACCTTCATCTGCTATCACCAAGGGTTGAAATATGTGCAAAGTGAAGAATTATTTGTAAATGGATTTTATTTATTTGCTTTTGAAATGGTACTAACAGGATTATGCCCCATCCTATGGACCTCCTCGTTGATCTTCTTGGTGCGTCCACTTTGCAGGTTACTGCGTGATCAGAGATTATTGTGAATTTTGAAGTAAAGAGCTACAAAGTGAGGACTTAAAGAAAAGCTTGGATCGAAGAAAAGTGAAGAAAAGATTAAATCGCAAAGATCAGAAGACAAAGATCGAGGGTGACTTCCTGCACTGTAGCGGGAGGCCTACATCATATCCAGCCGATCCGCACTGTAGCGGCGGCATTTATTTGTATTTATCTGTTCCGCACTGTAGCGGATTTTTGTATCGCGGACCCGCACTGTAGCGGGCATCACTGTATCATTCAGATTATTGTATCATCGAGTTTATATACACACCGACCCAGTGATTTCGAGAATCAATGCTGTATCTGATTTGTCTCTTTCTCGACGCCTACGGTCGTGTACGCACGCACATCTCGACACTTCCGAGGGGAGAGGGTCCCACACGTACGAGGATCGCGCACGCTCCAGAGAGCACAGGCGAGGCGCCCAGCGCACAGACGCCGCTCGCAGGACAGCGGGAACGGCGCACCAGAGCGGGGCCTGATCCAACCCCAGGCGCCGGCTTCCCGCCACGACCTCCTTCTTCCCGACAGCGCATCAATTTCGTGTGTGCATTAAGCATTTTTTTAGTTTATTGTACACGTAGTTCTGTGTAATTCTATGCATTGTATTGATGCTCTCTGAATGCATGCCTATATGTGCTCATGTGTGCATTTATATTCGATGCAGTACACAGAACTATGAAGAGGAAGTCAATCGCTAGAAGTCAATCTCTTGAGCTCTCTTACGTTACTCACTACTCAGACAAACTGCAGTTGACTATCAGGATCTTCTGTTCTTAATAAATTCAAACTCTCAAGATTCTTAGCACGTATTTGTTTGTTTAATTCCGCTTCCTTTATGTGCTTATTATACTTCGAGAAATTTCTTTCTTTTTATTTCAGTAAAAATTATCTTCGCTTATCAAAGCCTTGTGTCTATCAGGATCTTCTGTTCTTAATAATATGGTTAGCCGTGATGCTGTTTTTGTGGAAGATCCTATTCAGCCATTGCTTTCATGTACAAAGGAGACATCTGTTAGCTCCAAAGACATGTATGATACTTTGCTTCCTCTTTCTACAGGTGGACAGTTTAGTGCTGGTTCTAATGAGGCAACTTCATAGCCTTTGCAGGTTTCATGTGATGATGCAGATAATTCCATTTTCTGATGCAAATGTATATGATGCACTTATTGATGAGAGAGTTGATATTGAGGAAGCCAGAACTATGCCAAAATGGCTGGTGCAGACCTTGGGTGACAAAAAATTAGATGCACCTCTATCATATCATACTCGATCAGGCTCTCATAGTGCGTCTTTTGCGTCAAATTGGTGTGCTATGGCTGCATCTAGTCTCTGTGATGAGAATGAGCCTGTTTCGTTTGATGAAGCACAAAATTAAAAAAAATTGGATGGCTGCTATGCAATCTGAATATGATGCTATAATGAAGAATGTACTTGGTCTTTATGTGGACTTGCCACCGAGCAAGAAGGCCATTGGCACTAAGTGGGTATACAAGCTGAAGCATAAACCTGATGGTACAGTTGACAGGTATAAGGCTAGGCTTGTTGCAAAGGGCCACGCACAGGAAAAGAGGCATTGATTTTGATGAGACCTTTGCGCCTACATGTCGTATGACTACTGTTCGGAGCATTTTTTCACTTGCAGCCCATCATGGTTGGAATGTACATTAGTTGGATATTAAAACTGCATTTCTGAATGGGACTTGCATGAAGAAGTGTATGTTTTTGAGCCGCGTGGCTTTGTGCAAAAAAGGCATGAAAA
>MU262625.1:0-61776 GCA_020310875.1 Ceratopteris richardii | reverse complement strand
TGCATCATCATGTTGAAGATTCTCTCTGCGCTTTTGATGGAGTTTGTAGGAGCTAGCTGAAACACAAGAAAATGGGACGAGAGCCCACTAGAGAGCTTTTGAGCCCGCAAGGAGGCGCAACACATTCAAAAAGTGCTTCGAACTAGAACACCATGCACATCTGCCCAAGCACGCATACAACACAACTACGTAAGAGGAGAGCATAGAAAGTAGTGGCCATCTGTTCTTGACCTTGATGGGAGCAAGCGGGAAGAAAAGGGATATGTAAACCTGAATTTGGCACTACAAACCTCATATGTTGGATAAATGGTGAAGTTGTGCATGTGTTTGTTGTTGAGAGGAGCTAAATAGAGCCAAAATTGAGTATTTTTCGGGAGGTTTCCATCTTCAAAACCCATCTTACAAGGCTATGTTAAGATGATCCTTTTCGACCAAAATGGTCATATCTTTCTTAATTTGGAACCCAAAGCGCTGGTTCTAGGCCCTATAGAATCCTTACTCAATACACAAGCTTTTGAGTGGTTGGAAGATACCTACTTGAGCTTATATACATATCTATATAGGCAATATCAACTATCGTGTACAAAACATCTTTTTAATGCAAGGATGATCAAAATTCACTTGGAGATGCAAAGAGGAGTATATTTCAACCATGTCCAACACTTGTTCATACCTGCACATGAAACTTTTAAACCCCAAGCTAAGTTTTCTCATGATTTTCATGCATTTTTATTCTCTTTATGCCATTTTTTTCCACTTAGGAACAAGCATACCACATAGAATATGCATCATATGTTTGTTCATAGGCTTCTTGAGATCTCTGTTTCATACACAATAGGATGGTAGTAGTTTGTTTTGCAAGTATTGCTAAGAAGACATAAGAACATTCAACATTCTTATCTTTTATATTTTGTACCACAAGTACAAGGTTTTTTTTATAAAAGGGGAGTGCCCTTTTGGTCATATTGTATATAATGTGTGCTCACTAGCACATTTTCTTGAACGTGTGTGGTGCACTTAGTTATATTTTTTTCTTCATTTTCTTGTCAAAATGTTGTCCAATGTTTCTAGGTTTTTGCATGCAAAAACATAAAAGTAGAAAATGATACTAAAGTGTTCTTTTTTGTTATTTCTTTATGTAAAGGCTTGTGCCTAGTTACATTATAGTTCCACTTTGTTACTTTATGTGTACATAAACACACAAATTCAAAAGAAAAACATATATACATCAAAAATGTAAAACGAATTTAACTTTTTCCTAGTATGCATAGGACCCTTTGCACTAGTTAGGGTTGACATGCACATGGCTACTCAGCCCTTAAATGTTATAGACACCATGAGTGCTAGGATCTCACAGCTAGAGAGCACACTCCATGACATCTTAGAGCACGTACATATCTCCAAGAAAGAAGAAGTAGTGCCAAAGACTGAACTACTAAGAATGGAGTAATATGCTCTATGTGATCATCAAACATGAAACGTTCCTAGTGAGAGTGAGCTAGTAAGAGAATCCCAATGCTAGATTGAGGATCTTAAGCTTTCAAGATATCACAATTCTACTAGCATGTAAAATCTTGCTGCTATTGAGCAATGGCTCAATAAGTGAGAGGAGTGCTTTCGTTTATGATATATCATGGACGATAGGCATAAGATTTAGCAGGTGCACTTAGTTATATTTTTTTTCTTCATTTTCTTGCCAAAATGTTATCGAATGTTTCTAGATTTTTGCATGCAGAAGCATAAAAGTAGAAAATGATACTAAAGTGTTCTTGTTTTGTATTTCTTTATGTAAAGGCTCGTGACTAGTTACATTATAGTTTCACTTTGTTATTTTATGTGTATATCAACACACAAATTCAAAAGAAAAACATAAATCCATCAGAAATGTAAAACGAATTTAACTTTTTCCTAGTATGCATAGGACCCTTTGCATTAGTTAGGGTTGACATGCACATATGGTGTGTGGTGCACTTTAGTTATAGTTTTTTCTTCATTTTCTTGCCAAAATGGTTTCGAATGTTTCTAGATTTTTGCATGGAGAGGCATAAAATAGAAAATGATACTAAAAGTGTTCTTGTTTGTTATTTCTTTATGTAAAGGCTTTTGACTACTTAAATTATAGTTCACTTTGTTACTTTATGTGTACATAAACACACAAATTCAAAAGAAAAACATAAATCCATCAAAAATGTAAAACGAATTTAACTTTTTCCTAGTATGCATAGGACCCTTTGCACTAGTTAGGGTTGACATGCACATTGCTCATCAGCCCTTCGATGTTATAGACACCATGAGTGCTAGGATCTCACAGCTAGAGAGCACACTCCATGACATCTTAGAGCACATACATAGCTCCAAGAAGAAGAAGTAATTCCAAAGACCGAACTACTAGGAATGGAAGTAATATGCTCTATGTGAGCATCAAACATGAAATGTTCCTAGCGAGGATGAGCTAGTAAGAGAAGCCCAATGGTAGTTGGAGGATCTTAAGCTTTCACGATATCACTATTCTACTAGCATATGGAATCTTGCTGCTATTGAGAAATGGCTCAGTAAGTGGGAGGAGTGCTTCCATCTATGATATATCATGGACGACAAGCATAAGATTTAGTAGGCAACTTACAAGCTTGTGGGCATTGCCCATAGGTGGTGGGGTAAGATGGAGTAGGGCAAGAAAGAGCCCACTACATGGGAATAGTTCAAAGTCCTATCCTATAAAATTTTTTCCTGATGAGAGGAGTGGAGCAATAGAGACTTGGTTTTCATTTGCCAGAAAAACAAACCATTCACTATTATGTGGATATGTTTAGGGAGTTACTTCTTAAAGTACCTAACTCTATCCTAGAGTTTCTCCAAGTTCATAAGTTTGTCTTGGGGCTTAGAGAATCTATCTAACCTCTAGTTAGAAAGGAGAGGTGCCATTGTTTTGTAGAGGCCATAGAAATGGTTTTAGTTTATGAGGATGGCCATAGGGTAGTAGGGTCCAAAGGCCACAGATCCTCATGGACTACGATGAGTCGGCCCTTTTCCAAATCCACTCCTATTTTGAGGAATGCACAAACTCAAAAACAGACTAAGAAGGTGCACATGATCAAAATAATTTCATGAGGAGAGAGATAGGTTTCTACTCTCATTAAGAGGATATGCAAATATATGTAGAAGATTCTAATGGTGGCTACACAGAAAGTGTTCATTTGATGCACTTTTGACTTGCTTTGATAACATGTGTACGTATGCATATGTGTGTGCATATTTTTGTGTGTTTGTATGCATTTATGTATATATATGTATATATATATATATATATATATATATATATATATATATATATATATATATATATATATATATATATATATATAGAAAGAGAGAGAGAGAGAGAGAGAGAGAGAGAGAAAGAGCAAGAGACAGAGATAGATTGATAGAAACCTAAAAATTATACCTTAATAGTGCAGAAACAGACATGTTTCTCCATGCTAAATGATTTTAAAGATTGAGAATAAGTAAGTCGGCACTTAGTTTTGTCAAGCGACTTCCTTCATATATATACTTTAAACATTCTTCTTGAAGTTATTTCTCATTTGTAGGCTTATCAATGCTTTCACTATCATTTTGATACCAATCTTCAATAAAATTTTCCATGCCATAATCTTCATCATTATTGCAAAAATCTTGTACTTAATCTTTTTTTGAATATAGGTCTTTCAATCTTGCATATTAAATAGGATCATTTTTTTGTAGCCTCCTCATGGAAGCTTCTGATAAATGAGGTCTTACTAGAAACTTTGAATGGTCTCGTGGAGGATTATCAATATCATACATTGGAATCTACACACATGAATAAAAATCATGAGTATTCCATTAAAGAATGAAAAGCAGACTTTAAACATAAATTTAAATATATAGGTTAGTTTCAAAAGAGTTTCAATCAATTTGAATTTTATAAGGCAACACAGGATAGGTCAATAGAAAGTTTTCATTTCTCTCTAGGTAAAAAGTGTTCTTGAAGCTCTACGCCATCCATTGTTCACTAATAATTCATCACCAACATGTAATGAAGTAATAACATTGATAACTATGTATCTTGCTACATCTGCATCAATTTCCTAAATTGAATGAATGAATATGCTAAAACCCTAATCCTAAAGGCCTAGAACTAAAACATGTATATGTGTGTGTGCATGTGTATATGTATTATGTGTGCATATGTATATGTGTGTATGCATGTGGCAAAAACCTAAAACACTAATCCTAAATACCTAGACCTAAAACATGTATATGTGTAACACTGAGTCACAACAAAGGAGAACAAAGACATGTTCTCTATTCCTTTTTACCTAAAGACCATGATATCAAGCAATAAAGTGGGCATTTTACAATATCTAGAAAGCATCACTTGTTCTTACTTGTAAATATTGACTTGAAGCTTGATCCCATATCCCAAGTAGTCAAGATAGATATAATAAAATACTTGGTGCCATGAAAACTAGTTGTTCAACACGATCAAGAATCCCACATCATGATCTTTGACAAGAGATTAGAGTTGAAGGTACAAGTAATAGTTCGGTAAGCTCCTTCATTACATCTATAACCTCAACAAGCACATATTATAGCTGATTAAAAGCTACTCGAAAATCAGAGTACATGTGTTGCAAAAATTGAAACATTTTAACAAGGCAATTAAGATCATCCCCTTTGTATAGTTAAGATTGTCATTTAATGTTGGACCATATTCACAGAATATGAAATAAATTTCACAAAAGCATTCCCAAGAGAAGATTATAATCAACAAAATTATACTAAAAATCATTCACAAATTCATCAGAGAAATGCTTAAGATAAGTCAAGCTGAACACAAAGTGGAAGTAGAACTCCACATTATATTTCTATTAAAATGATGTTTTACATTTCATGTGTTTTACAAGAGTAATATGAATCTACAATAGAAGTTGATCATAGCTTTCCTCACGCTCAAGCATAATGGGATCCTCAGGAACATTAGAACACATCTCTTGCCTCTCTTGCTCCAAGATTGGCTCTTCAAGGTCAGCCATGTCCCCCGGTTCATCTGCAAGTGGGGGAACAGGCTCCCTTGAAGCCGGTTGGAATCTCTTTGTGTCTGCAATGTGCTTCCTTCCAACCTCTTGGTCTTCATCTGGGCATTCATTCAGCCCATTGATTCTCATTCTAATGAAGCTCACTTGAGCATCATCCTTCTCCACAGCTATGCAGTGCCTGAACATCTTTAAGGAGCAAGCCAGAGCCGTTCTTGAAACAGCAGAAAACCACTTAGAGGCCAATCAACATTATGACTAATGAAAATTGTTAAAATTGAAATTACCTATGCCCGAAAAAAGGTCTAGGACCCAGTCATCATCATTGGAGAATAGTTGAAGCAATCTCATTATGAGCTTTTGTGGCTTCTGATAGGGGTTAACCAATGAACTGTCCCCAGGTACATGATGAAGTTTCTTGGTAACGGCTAGGAACATGAGCACATTTGAGATCCCATTGTCATTGCAATGCTCCCTACTCTCCTTTTGCTTACTTCATCATAATAGCCAACTGTAATGCATTCAGTGGAGCTCACAAACCTATGCAAAGGAGTGTGGTTGACGTTTGTCTTCACCCTGCCAACAAGAACTATAAGTGACAGAGAGCATCATTAAAGCCAGGGGATAGAAAGAAGATTACTTACTGTTGATGTATGAAACACCACAAGAAATGAATTAATGTGACACTAGAACACCTCTATGGTCACCATTAACTCATTGCCACTCGAAACTTTGAGAAATGATAGCCTAAAGTGAGAACTTTGCTTCTACAGAAATTCCTAGTCACCGAAATGACATACCTTCAGTATTTTGCAAATTTCTCCTAGTTCAAGTATTATTTCTCCATGGAAATTTATAGGCTGAAACTAGAAGAGTAGAGCTTTCCAACAAGCTATCATATGCATCAAACGGATCTCTAGAACTCAAGTTATGGCTCTCACAAGATGACCCTGTATGACCTTCCAAAACTGGAAATTTTACCTGTTTTAGTAAGAGCGCCTGTTTAAAATTAGAATTCGATGCCTAGCATCGACTTGCAACGAGAATTCGATGTCGGGCATCGACTTGGGATGTTTTTGGCCACTTTTCAGCAGGGATTCGATGTCGGGCATCGACTTCCCGCATAAAGTCTTGATCTTTTGGACACCAAAACTATAGGTGATTTCATGCACACTTAGAATATGACTTCTCAACTGGAATTCGATGCCAGGCATCGAGTTGCTCCAACAACATCATGTTTTTCAAACACTTCAGTACTGAATGAAAAATATAAAAGAAAATATGACTTATCAACAGAGATTCGATGCCAGGCATCGAGTTGCTTGGAAAACTTGATCTTTGTAACTCATCACACAGTAGGTAATCATGGAGATGATGGAGAGAGGCTCATACACAGAACTTTACTCAGTTCTTCTCATACCTATAAAAAACTCAGAAGTTTTACAAATGCTTTCTCACTCAGAGAAGCCCGACTATACTCAGTCATACAAAAATGAGTTCTTCTCACTTTCTCATTGTCTTCCTCCTTCTTCTTCTCTTCGCGTCAGTTAATACTAACTAACTTATATAGATTTTCTCATTCCCGTGATTTTTAAAAAACTTCTAGAACTAAAGTGAACTAACTTTACAAGTATGATACACTTGTGAATTTGTCCCTTCACATAGGCATGGGGTTTTCTTTCTAAGATTTGACCTTCAAATATATGTCTTATTAGTGATTGTTTCTCCAACAGCTCCCCCTCAATCACTAATTGACATTCCCTGTTTCTTCATATCTTCTTCTTTTCTTTTACTCCTGCCATGCTTTTGAATCTGCTGGTCTTCACACCATCCAAGCTCTTTGTCATTATGTCTGCTAACTGATCTTTAGTAGAAATGTACTCCACTTCAATCTCCTTCTCCATTACCTTTTCTCTGAGAAAATGATACTTTATCTCTATGTGCTTTGTCCTTGCATGAAATACTGGATTTGCTGCAAGATAAAGTGAACTCATATTATCTCCATGTATTGTATGTGTACCTTGATCAATGCCTAAGCTCTTGAACAATGTCTGCATCCATATGACTTCCTTAGCTGCTTCCACAAGTCCTTTGTACTCTGCTTCAGTTGATGATAATGCTACTGTATGTTGTTTCTTTGAACACCAACTTACAAGCTTATCACCAATGTATATCATGTAACCATGAGTTGATCTTCTGTCATCCTGGTTACCTGCCCAATCTGAATCACTATAGGCTCTCAACTTCAAATCTGATGTAAAAGGATAATATAATCCTTCCTTTATAGTTCCTTTGATATATCTGAGAACTCTTTGACCTGCAATCCAATGTGGGTCCTTTGGACAATGCATGAATTGTGACAAAACTCCCACTGCATAACTAAGATCAGGTCTTGTTAGTGTAGCATAAATCAAACTACCCACAAGAGATTGATACTTCCTCATATCTTTGTATTCTGCACCATCATATTTACTGAGCTTGTGATTAACCTCAAGTGGAGTTGAAGCTTCTTTGCAATTTTCCATATCAAACTTCTTCAACAAGTTCAGAAGATACCTTTCTTGTGACACATATATGCCATGATCTGTATAAGTGACTTCCATTCCAAGAAAGTATGATAACTTTCCTAGATCACTGATCTTGAATTCTTTTTCAAGTAATCTCTTTACCTCTTTGATTCCTTCATCCGAAGTACCTGTGATTATAATGTCATCTACATAAATACAAATGTAGATTGTACCTTCCTCTATTCTTTTGATAAGTAGACTTGAATCTGCTTTTGAACTTTGATATCCAAGATCATTGAGATACTTCACCAGTCTATAGTTCCAAGCTCTTCGAGCTTGCTTCAATCCATACAATGCTCTTCTCAACCTGCAAACAAAATTTGGATACCTGGAATCTATAAATCCTTGAGGTTGTTCCATGTATACCTCATCTGATATGTATCCATTCAAGAATGCATTCTTTATATCCAATTGACTTAGAGTCCATCCTTTTGAAGCTGCAATAGCAATGATTGTCCTTATAGTTGACATCTTGGCTATAGGACTGAATGTCTCATCATAATCTATGCCATAGGTCTGGGCATAGCCTTTCACCACCAGTCTAGCTTTGTATCTGGCTATACTTCCATCTGCAAGCTTCTTCACTTTATAAACCCATTTATTTCCAATAACTTTCTTACCATTTGGTTTAGGAACAAGTTCCCATGTCTTGGTCTCCTCTAGTGCATTGAATTCTTCCTTCATTGCTTCTTCCCATTGCTTCTTACCTTTAGCTTCATCATAGTTCTGAGGTTCTTCATCATCTTTGACCATATATGCATAGTTCTTCTGAGTTATGTAAGAAGTATCATAAGAATACCTTTCTGGTTGTCTTCTAGTCCTGCTTGATCTTCTTGGTTCACATTCTTCATAAGTTTCTGGATACACCTCTTCATCAAATATAGGAGCTTCTTCATTCCTTCTTGTTAATCCACTTCTGGATGTACTTGCTTGCATATAGTCTTCATCTCTATTCACCTGCACAATTGATTTTCCTTTCTCACATCTTCTTACCTCTTCTTCAAATTCCTCAGCTGTATTACTTTGATCTGCATACCAACTTTTCTGTTCATCAAATGTAACATCTCTAGAAACAAGAAATTGTTTGGTTAAAGGATTCCACAACCTGTAACCCATCTGCTTTTCATCATAACCAATGAACACATATTTTTCTGCCTTTGGTTCAAGTTTATGCCTAAGCTGTGATGGCACAAAAGCATATGCAATTGATCCAAACACTCTACAATGATCTAGTGTTGGTTTCTTACCCCACCAAGCTTCATATGGAGTCATACCATTGAGAGCTGCACATGGTAATCTATTCACAAGATATGTAGCTGTATTTACAGCCTCAGCCCAAAGATAATTTGGACAATTCTTCTCCTTTAGCATAGCTCTAGCAAACTCAACCAAAGTCCTGTTCCTTCTTTCTGCTACACCATTTTGTTGTGGTGTATACCTGCAAGTTATTTCTCTCTTAATACCTGCATTCCAAAGATAATCATTGAACTCTTGGGAGAAATATTCTCCCCCTCCATCAGACCTCAGTCTCTTAAGCTTTTGACCTGTGACTCTCTCTGCATATGCATGAAAATGCTTGAAAGCTCCAAACACTTCTGATCTTTCCTTCAAAACATATAATGTTATCCATCTTGTAGCATCATCAATGAAAAGAACATAGTACCTTGATCCACTGATAGATCCTTCTTTTGTTGGTCCCCATACATCTGTATGAATGAGCTCAAGTACTCCATCATGTTTGAAACCTTTCTTTTGAAATGGTAACCTGTGTGCTTTACCCATTTGACATGCTTCACATTTATAAACCATATGTTGACTTTGCACATTTGGTAATCCTAGTACAGACTGATTAGCAACCATAGCTTTAATTCCTCTTTCATTAAAGTGACCTAATCTCTTATGCCAGAGATCAAGTTCTGTAATCACTCCTTCACCATGTGTGAGCAAAGCTTGACCAATGTTCCCTTGCACTCTTAAAGTAAAGAGTCTACCTTCTTTCTTACCAGAGACAATCTAATTATATCCATTCTCTGGATCTTCCACAAATACTCCTTCATTTGTAAACCTGACTTGAAAACCTTTTTCAACTATCTGTCCCA
Organism: Ceratopteris richardii; assembly: GCA_020310875.1. Classification (NCBI taxonomy): domain Eukaryota; kingdom Viridiplantae; phylum Streptophyta; class Polypodiopsida; order Polypodiales; family Pteridaceae; genus Ceratopteris; species Ceratopteris richardii. The sequence goes on along the minus strand of MU262625.1, from coordinate 52,056 downwards.
CACTAATCAAGTTTTTAGGTATTGTAGGAACATACAAAACATTGGTTAGCAAATCTGCTCCACTCTTGCATTTCACTTTTCCAATTGAATGTACACTATGTCTTGTATTATCACCAGTTTGAACTGTGTGACTCGAAATACCTTTTTCCAATTCTGACATCAATTCTATGTTTCCTGACAAATGATTAGAACATCCAGAGTCAATGTAAAATACCTTTAGATCTTCTTTATCTGATGTGCTGATTGAATTCATCATCAATGATGTATGACTTTCATTCTGTGTGTCATTTGCATAGTTGTAGTAGGTGGTGTTGTAGGATTGATTCTATCCCCAACTTCTTCCTCCACCTCTACCATAGCCTCCTCTTTGATTTTGTCTACCTCTTTGAAAATTACCTTGATATCTTCCACCTCGACCTCTGCTATTGTTGTTTTGATTCTGGTTTGATCCTTGTTGGTTGTGCCAACAGTCATGAGCCAAATGATTACTCAATCCACAGATCCAGCAAGCCTTTTTGTTGTTATTTTGATTACCTCTTCCTCTTCCAAAACCTCTTGCTCTTCCTCTGCCTGTGCCTTTACCTCTTGCATAATAAGCTTGAGAACTAGACTCCTCTTCATCCTTTGCTTTAAGTTTATCTCCTTTCTTCTTATTCTTCATGTACATTGCAGAACTTTGTCCTTTATCTCCATCTCCCTTCAAGTCTTGCTCATATGTGAGCATCAAACCAAGCAACTGGTTCAAATCTGGAACATAATGATTTAATGAAAGTTCTGTTGATAAGACAAAAGGTTTCCACCTTTCATCCCCTCTCAAACTTGCAAGTAGTTGAGCAATCAATCTGTGATCTTCAACATCTTCATCTATGGATCCAAGACTATCTGCTAGATCCTTCATCTTAGTGACATAATCACTAATGGTTTGACTTGGCTTCTTCTTGAATGTTGTAAACTCTGACCATAGACTTGCTTTACGTGCTTTAGTAGTACTTTGGAAATGATACTCCAATGCATTCCATATATCTTCAGATGATTCCAATCCTCTGATGTGTGGTAGCAAATGATCAGAGATTGTATTGTAGATGTATGCTTTTGCACTTGCATCCTTCTTCTGCCAATGCTTTAAAGCATCTAGTTCTTCTTTCTTTGGTCGGCTCTCATCTTCGAATACTGGCTTCTCTTCTTCACCTGTAACATATATCATGAGATCCTTACTCATAAGTAAGGCTTCCATTCTCATTACCCATGCGAGGTAATTATCTCTGTCCAGTTTGTCAATGGAGATATGATCTGCCATAGTTCTTTCCTTCTGCTGCAACCTGTGAGCTTAAAGGATAAAGGATAATACCTTTTGAAGTTCTTTGTGTATGAGGATACTTTTGAAGTAACCTTTTGATGCCTTGTGTCTTCAAATGCTTCACCTTTCAAACTTTAATGGAAAACTTTACAAAACTTCTCGTACCTTTGTCGTCTTCTGCTCTCCAGAATCTTTCTGCTCTGATACGACTTCTTGATGTATGAAACACCACAAGAAATGAATTAATGTGACGCTAGAACACCTCTATGGTCACCATTAACTCATTGCCACTCCAAACTTTGAGAAATGATAGCCTAAAGTGAGAACTTTGCTTCTACAGAAATTCCTAGTCACCGAAATGACATACCTTCAGTATTTTGCTAATTTCTCCTAGCTCAAGTATTATTTCTCCATGAAAATTTTTAACCTAAAAGTAGAAGAGTAGAGCGTTCCAACAAGCTATCATATGTATCAAACGGATCTCTAGAACTCAAGTTATGGCTCTCACAAGATGACCCTGTATGACCTTCCAAAACTGGAAATTTTACCTGTTTTAGTAAGAGCGCCTAGTTAAAATTAGAATTCGATGCTTAGCATCGACTTGCAACGAGAATTCGATGCCGGGCATCGACTTGGGATGTTTTTGGCCACTTTTCAGCAGGATTCGATGCCGGGCATCGACTTCCCGCATAAAGTCTTGATCTTTTGGACACCAAAACTATAGGTGATTTCATGCACACTTAGAATATGACTTATCAACTGGAATTCGATGCCAGGCATCGAGTTGCTCCAACAACATCATGTTTTTCAAACACTTCATGACTGAATAAAAAATATAAAAGAAAATATGACTTATCCACAGAGATTCGATGCCAGGCATCGAGTTGCTTGGAAAACTTGATCTTTGTAACTCATCACACAGTAGGTAATCATGGAGATGATGGAGAGAGGCTCATACACAGAACTTTACTCAGTTCTTCTCATAACTATAAAAAACTCAGAAGTTTTACAAATGCTTTCTCACTCAGAGAAGCCCGACTATACTCAGTCATACAAAAATGAGTTCTTCTCACTTTCTCATTGTCTTCCTCCTTCTTCTTCTCTTCGCGTCAGTTAATACTAACTAACTTATATAGATTTTCTCATTCTCGTGATTTTTAAAAAACTTCTAGAACTAAAGTGAACTAACTTTACAAGTATGATACACTTGTGAATTTGTCCCTTCACATAGGCATGGGGTTTTCTTTCTAAGATTTGACCTTCAAATATATGTCTAATTAGTGATTGTTTCTCCAACACTTACCACGTGAGGCACTCCACAGCATGACATCTTGCCTTCAGAGCAATTGAAACAGAGAAAGACTGGTCTCTGCTATGGAAAATTACTATCCTCCAAAGAGGAGACATAGTCAACTCTGCAAAATCAGTGACCATCTTCCAAATCTGAGGGTGTTTGAACGGTTCATCATCATTAACTAATCCCAACATCCTAAATCCATAGGGTATGTCTGCTATGAGAAGGGAGAAATGCTTTCTAGGCACAAAAGAACAAATGTTATTTACATCACTATAGAATACATTGTAATATACAGACCTAAGGGGGTCTAGGGGATTGGAGAAACATTTCAGATCAGGTTCATCATCAAAATCAATCTCTTTGGCTTTTAGTCTAGATTTCTCATGCCTTGCTCTTTGAATGTGAGCCAGGAATGCAGGGGGGCAATCATCTAGTAGCTCTGCAGACTTACTTTTCTTTGGTTTCTGCAGAATAAAGTGGAAAGACAATTAAATGAGCTCTTCAATACAGCAAACGAAACATAAGGAATCGATGCAGGGCATCGATTTTGTGTGTGGGTGGATGCCAGGCATCGACTTTCTACTGAAAGTCGATGCCTGGCATCGACGTTGGGACATAAGTCGATGCCTGGCATCGACTTATGCCGCGCGGTCGATGCCAGACATTGACTTATGCCCCCAAGTCGATGCCAGGCATCGACTTATGCCACGAGTTCGATGCCAGGCATTAACTTTTAGCAGCAGGTCGATGCCAAGCATCGAATTTAGTAGTAAGTCGATGCTAGGCATCGAATACCTACTAAAAGCCTGGCATCAAATTGGTTAGGTGAATCAAGGCATCTAGTCTAATAGCAAACCAGGCATGATCTCTGAAAGAGAACCTACCCAATCACGAAACATGATAAAATATTCTGATAAAGCTTTGTAGGATGATGTCATTGGATAGTCTGCTTGGACCTCTGTCCAAGAAAAGCAACCAAGCCTCTTCATCATCACCTCCTAAATCTTCATGTATACTTTATGACTACAATCACAGAAATGAAAAAGAGACTAGGTTAGACCAGAAACATGGGAGGAGGGAAAAAGGATCTGAGAATAACATACATACTTATTGAGCTCAGTCACCATCTCCTCCAGGCTTAACTCCTTGGAGAATACCCTTGACAAAGATGATATAATCAATGTATCATCCTTGATTCCTTGAAGGGCCCTCCATGGTTTTAGCTTCATGTCCTCAGGATCCTCTTCAATTGAGAGGTCAAATTTCCTTCCCTTTCCCTTCAGATCAACGTGTGGGTCTGGCCTCGACTTCCGTTGCTTCTGGCCCTTGACCTCCTTGTTCTCCCACATTGTGAAAATTTTATCCTGCAGATCCCTGTTCTCACCTGTTCTGAATGCCAGTTGAAACCATGGATCATATTTCCTCAAAGCATCAGACTTTCTATTCTCATCCAGTGCAATTCCAACCTCAATAAGGCATTGCTTTCGTAGATTAGGATGTATTCTTCCAGCTTCCTTCAGGAGACAATCTTCATATTCATGGTGGAAGAACCGAATTCTCTCTATGGAGGACATTTTTTGCGTGTAGTCATTGTCATTGTTGTGATCCCAAGCAAGAAGCTTGGCTTCCTCAGTTGTAAGACCACCATATATCTTCCACTCTGCATACCCAAAGAAGAATGTGGTAGGGTGCTCCTTCACTAGCTGTCTGCGGGCCTCTGCAAAGTGTGAACATCCAATCACATAATATGTATAATCCTCAAACAAACCCTCATTGAACTCCTCCACAGAGCTGCACTCATTCGGATCCACCATGACAAGGAAAGGCACAACAGTAGCATGAGGATTTATTTTCATTTTCTTCTTAAGATTCTGCACGTGCAAATTGTGTGGCTCCCTGATCTCAAGGGCCCTCCTCCCTGTGACTAGATCTATTGGTGGCCTATGGATGATATTCATTGGCAGGTGGAACAACTACCCCTTCTTCACAACTTTTATTCTAGCTATCTCCTCCCTCATCTTGTTCTGCTCAGTACCAAGAACACCCGAGGCAAGCTCTCCACCAGGTGCAACTATTATATCCTAAGAGCTAGAGCTTGAATCAGAAGACTCCTCATCAGCAGTTCTCTTCTTTTTCTTCTCAAACTTTTTCTGCACGCTCTACTTACCCCTTGCCTTTATAGGGGTTGTCATCTCCTGTTGTGTTGGCATGATGTTGCCCTGGATCCATGGCATCAAGCCCTTGATAAGATTCACTGAGCCCATGCATATCTCTGCAAGCCCATCTAGAACACAACACTTTGGGCACAAGAAATCCATCTTGCATATAAGGTTTCTTGATCCTTTCGATGTCTCTACCAGCAAAAGGAGGTTGTCAGAATCCTCATCTTCATAATCCTGTTTGAACACAAGGCCATACTAAAAACCCTGTGTTGTCGTGATCTTTCCTCTCCCATACGCTCCTGCGAACACAAGAAGGACTGCATTCTTTTCTTCAACATACTGAAGGCACCACTCCAGGTTTGTCATGTCCCAGAGTGGACGATTTGTCCTTAAGACCTCTACGTCCCTCGACCTTTCCTTCCTACTTGTATCATCCTCAGGAATTTTGATGCTACTCTGTCCAACAGAGGACATTCCAACCGGATTGCTAGCCTTCTTAGAGGATAAGGATGCAATAATTTTCTTTGGTTTTGCTTGGTGACCAGTGCCTCTCTCAGGTTGCTGATCAGCAGAGCTCATGGTCACTCTCAGCTTCTTGAAGGGCCTCTCACTCTTGGACTTAGCATCCCTGAAGGGGCTTGGAAATATGAGCTCATACGTTAATGTGTTTTTCAAGGGTCCAAGTTGATGCCTCGCATCGATGTGCACCTAAAAGTCGATGCCTGGCATCATCTTTGCACCCTAAAGTCGATGTGTGGCATCGACTTTCAGGCCACATTCGATGTCAAGCATCGACCTTCCAGGTCGATGCCAAGCATCGACTTGAGGGTGCAGATCAATGCCAGGCATCGACTTACACCCTCAAGTTGATGCCTGGCATCGACTTGCACCCTCAAGTCGATGCCACACATCGACTTGCACACAAAGTCGATGCCTGGCATCGACTTGCACCTAAAAGTCGATGCCTGGCATTGACTTACACCATTAAGTCGATGCCTGGCATCGAGTTGTACCCTCATTGGATCTATATTTTATGATCTAAGAAAAATAAAAACTTAGAAAGCATACTATTTACTCAAACATACAAAATGAATCTTTTAGGAATCTTTTTTTGTGGTATGATTTTGTCTACCTCTTGGTACTCTTGCCAACATTCTTCTTCTCCATGAGAGTTGCCTTGCTGGTTTGCTGAGCTCTGTGCTCCATGGTTGTCTTTGCTCTCTTGCTCTCTCTTGCTCGTGGATTTTTGAAAATGAGAATGATCTCCTCCTCTGCTATTTATAGGCGATTGGGTAACTTGAAGCAGAGACTAACTGGATCTAACTGAATGAATCCAGTTGCTAACTATATCTGTCAACTTATCTAACCAAGAAATACCTCTCACACAAATAGGTTGTTTCACCTCGACTTTAATGAAATATTTATAGAACCTTGCAATTATTTATATACATTTGCATGTAATTTACACTTCAATGGCAAGAATATGGTATGTACATGAGGAAGTCTAATCTCATGTATAAATTGTTTCTTAGAATGTCTTGCTTGGGAAAAAATCAAGTTTAAGTTGTGTTGAATATGGGAGATTAATGACATCTTTATAGTGTTATCCTTCTCACTTCAGTTCATATTCACATTTATCTTGTAACACATTGTTGAAAAGGAAAATCAATGTATGAATAAACGTTCAACAAAGAACTTTGGGGTAGTTTCAACAAAATAGATTGGTAATTTCAACAAAATAGCTTGGTAATTTCAAACGTCACTCATTGTCTCATCCAACGTTCAGGAAAATCGTAGATTCAAAATTCATTTGAAAATCTTTTGTAACAAGAATATACTTAATTCTTACATATAATTCTTACATATAATTCTTACATATACTTTTCAATATACTTCTTACATATACTTTTCCGTGTACCTCTTTTACACATAATTATTTCTGAATATACTTTCATCTACCTATTTGAGATCTAGCCAAGACCACAATAAAACCCAATCCTTGAAATCTTAACCAAAGGTAAGATTTCTTCTTCTAAAGTCTTCAATGGCACTACTCCAAACAATTTAAATATCTAATCCAGTTGGAACTCAACTTGGATATATTTTGATTCACTCATAATTCTAAGACTCAATGACTCATATCTAGTTAGAAATCAACTATGTATCTCATCTTTCAAAAGTGAATCAAATCTTTGGTTCCCTTATTAGTGTATATCTGAGTAATTAAGTACTTTAATTTTAGGCTTTAATGTAATTTGATGTTTAATGCACTTTAATGTACTTTAATGAACTTTTGATCTCATATCTACTTGATGTGACATTTGATGTGACATCTTCACTTGATCTTGGATTTCTACTTATTTAAAAAGGTCATTCATCTTCAGTCTTCTTTGAACTGAGTGAAGATGAGCTCAATCTTTTCAGTGGATGCTTGGGCATCAGCTTCCTCTGCTCATATTGATACAGTTTCGGATTCATTGTTCTCAGTTGACCCTTTCCACATAAGTGATGATCCCTATGGTTTAGAACGTGCTGATGATTCTATGTTTTCTGTTGAGTCATTTAAGTTATCCAATTCACAGTGCAATGCTGCTCAACCAAATGCACCTCTTAATCTCCCATCTGATCCAACCATTGATCTCCCTTCTGACTCAAGTGCATGTGGAGCAACAGAAAAGAAAAGCAAGCTCAATCTATGTTTTAAAAGAAGGCCTCATGAAGTAAGTCAAAAAAGATTTAAATTTCTTACTTTAGATAGACAGATTGCATTGGATATTGTGAAGCATTGTTGTGGTATGAAATGTTTGTACAATTTAGGAATGAAGAAACTAAAGCACCTAAGAGAGAAATTCCTCCATTTAGATAGTGAAAGGCACGATATATACCTTGTTTCTCGCATGCAAATGATTGAGGATAACATGTCAGTAACACGTGTTGCTTTTGAATATTTCTTTAGTCAAGGGGTGCGACGTTGTAGGGCTGCATTTAAAATTGCAATGGGTGTAGGAAATTTTAGAATACATAGGGTTCAACAGGGACTTATGAATGGGGATCTCATTTTGGATACGTTCCATGTTGGGACCAAAGGATCTATTGGACGTCATGCAATGAATTGGATGATGAACTATTTTAGCTTGCATTGTGAGGTTATGCCTACAATTGGAAGGTTGCACTTTTCAGATAACTTTACTCATCGAAAGGTATTTCAAATATATAGAGAAGACCTGGAAAATAGAAATGAGAAGTATGTGTTGTATCGTCACTTTACTCGATTATGGAAGGAAGAGTTTAACAATGTGTCTATTCCTCGTAAAGTTAGAATGGGTGAATGTTGAATTTGCACCACTTTGAAAGACATGGCAAAGGGGGCTACAACACCACAGGAAAAGAATATTTTAAAAAACCTTCTTAACAACCATCGTGAGAGTCAAGCTTTAGAGAGAAAGAAAGCAATTCATCATCGAAGTAAAGCACTCAGAAATCCGGAGCATTATATGTGTTTGTTGATCGATGGTATGGATAAAAAAAAAACTTGTTTGCCACATTTTTATCGCATCCCTAAGGACATTGGAGATGAAGTCCTTGTGCAAATGCATTTGGTTGGTGCTTTGGTATACAATGGAACTGTAATGTCCAAGGTTTTCTTCACATATCCGAATGTGCATAATGATCCAAACCTTACAGTTACTATCATTCATTGTGTTTTGCAATCATGCAAGGATCTTTTGCCACCAACTCTATATTTGCAACTTGATAATACTGCAAGAGAGAATAAAAATTCTACAGTCTTTGGATATTTAAGCATGCTTGTTGAAAAACAGGTATTTCAAAAGGTCAAGGTAAATTTCCTTGTGGTTGGTCACACTCATGATCACATTGATCAAATGTTCAGTACTTTCTCTAAGAAGTTGGAACGTAACAATGCTTTTACTCTTCCGATTTTATCTGAGCTGATTTCAGAAGCATATACTCCAAAACCAGAAGTTCAACACCTCACACAGATTTATAACTTTAAGCACTTTTGCTCAATGGGCCTTGATAATAGTGCTAAGGTTTTGGATCCATTTCACAATATTAGTTTCAACCATGTATTCTTGATGAGGAGGGTTGATAAAATAACCCTTTTATTTGCAAAGAAGTATTCATCTTCTCCTAGGTGGGAGCCTAAAGAGGGATGCAGATTCTTATTGCAGGTGCCTAATTTCTCTACAGTGTATGGTGCAGAACAATCACCATATGAAGATAAAAACAATATAGAAAGATGTGGAAATGTGGTTGATCAAAGTAAAAGCTGGATGCATGCACTCATTGAAAAGAAGAGACATATTGAGCGTGCAAAAAAATATGGTGGAGATCAAGATGTATCTTAGTGGGAGGACGTTCTCAATCATCAGGAAGAGATTATACAGTATACAATTGCAGGTCATTGGCCAGTTGATGTTCCATTCACATGGGATTTTTGTACACAAAGATCCATGAATGTGGCCCAAGCATGTAATGCAGATGCACTTCAAAGTTTTATACATCCACTAGAAAGAAATATTTATGTAGGCCCAAGGATGACAAAACACGCAGAAGCAAGATGGCAAGGAAATTTAATAGAGATAAATGTTGGAACACTAATTGCAGTACTTGCTGATGGTGATGAGCCTACCAGACCATTTTGGATTGCAAAGGTTTTAGAGATAACTAAAGATATTGATCAGAGAAGAATAGAGGCTTTGATGGTGCATTGGTATTACACTAAAAATAGTAATGCATTCACAGGTAAATATAACTTAGAAATGGTGTGTGATACTAAACGAACATGTTCAAAAAAGAAAAAGAATATTCGAAGCACATCCACTCTTAAAATGGATGATGTAGATATTCTTGTTTATGATTTTTCCTTGACAAAAACAGGTCACTTGAGGAAAGCAACCATCAATATGATAAAACAAAAGCTTCTAGATGTATGTGGTACAATAAATCATAGGCAAACAAGAAGTTTGTGCATGATCCTGTAGAATTTGGTATGTACATGGATGAAGATAGAGCTCTTGTGGATATAGAAGAAGAAGAAGAGAGCTCTCAACAGTATGAGACCAAATCAAGTGCATCAGATGATGAGGGTGTAGACATAGATCGACATAGTTGTGAGTTGCATTGAAACTCTCTAACATTTTTAGTGCTTATGTAAATGCCTTGAAGTAGTTTGGTTAATGAAACCATGTTTTGTAGCAATTTTGAATAACAATCAGATATCCACCCATTGAAAATATGTCTAAAATGTTATTTTTGTATAAGAATTATTCAGTTTTACATTCTTTATATAGATTTTAGACATGTCAATGTCTTATACTATAGATTTTGGACATATCAATATCTTATCATATAGATTTTGGACATCTCAATGCCTTATGTAGTGAAATTTTGACTACATTTTGAGCTCTTTTTTATGAGAAAATGACAAAAAATCTCAAAAAATCACATGTTTTCACTTCATTTTTGTAATATATGTATACTGGTATAAAGGAATCTCAAACATAAGCTGCCATTTGCTTGATTTTTGAAGAGAGTGTTCTCTTTTTATGACATAGTTCTCGTTTGTTACGACTCATTGTTGTGTGTATGCATGTGCATATATATGTGTATGTGTATATGTATTGTGTGGTTATGTGTGTTTGCATGTGTAAAAAGCCTAAAACCCTAATCCTAATGACCTAGACCTAAAACATGTATATGTGTGTATGCATGTGTATATACATGTGTATGTGTATATGTACATATATGTATATGTGTGTATGCATATGTAAAAAGCCTAAAACCCTAATCCTAATGACCTAGACCTAAAACATGTATATGGCTATATGCATGTGTATAAACATGTGTATGTGTATATGTATTATGTGTGTATATATTTATATGTGTGTATGCATGTGTAAAAGCCTAAAACCCTAATCCAAAAGGCCTAGAACTAAACCATGCATATTTGTGTATGCATGTGTGTGTGTGTGTGTGTATATATATATATGTGTGTGTGTGTGTGTATTATGTGTGTATATGTGTGTATGCATATGTAAAAAGCCTAGAAACCCTAATCCTTAAGACCTAGATGTAAAACATGTATATATGTGTATGCATCTATATATATATGTGTATGTGTATATGTATTATGTGTGTATATGTGTATATATATGTATATATGTGCGCATACATGTATGTATATATATGTGTGTGCTTATGCACGTGTGTGTGCGTATGCACATGTGTGTGTATGTATGTATGCATATGCATATGTATATGCATATGTGTGTGTATATGCATGTGTGTATGTAATATGTATGTTAGTGTGTGTGTATAGGTGTGAGCGTGTATGTATATATGTGAGTGTGTGTGTGTAAATGTATGTGAGAGTGTATGTATAAGTGTGTATGCATGCATGCACATGCATGAATATGCATGTGTGTATGTAATATTTATTTGTGTATGTGGATGCATTTGTGTATGTATGTGTGTCTAAACATGTGTGTGTATGTAATATATGCATATGTACGTGTATGTATATGTGTATGTATGTGTGTGTACGTATGTGTGTGAATGTATGTATACATATGTATGTGTATGTATATATGTATATCTATGTGTGTATGTATGTATGCATATGCATTTGTGTATATTTGTCTCTATATGTATGCATGCATAGACATGAGTATGTGTGTGTTTGTATCTCTATGTCTCTCTATCTCTTTCCTTATCTCTCTCTCTTTCTTGATGGAGAGTTTAATCTCCAAAAGAACAACCTACTCTTGAATTTAGAACACCTCTATATCAAGAGTAAGTCAAAACCTTCACCAATTTATGTTATCAATGACCAAATATCAATTTCTTGACTAAACTGTGAAGAAGGAATTTCCTCAGAAAGTCTGCTGCATAGATCTTGCTCATTGACTGAGTAAATGTGTAAAGTTTTTTATGCAACTTTGCATAAAGTTTCGCCTAAAGATTGCGCACCTTCTCCAAGTCAAATTACTTCAAAAGGTTCAGTAGATCTTGAGAAATCTACTTACCAAGTCAACTATGTCTAAATCTGCACTTCTGAGAAGTCGATTTGGACACCCTCAACTTCTTAACTTTAATTCTCTCAGTATAGAACCCGTTTAAGCAAATGCTTCCAGCCACGAGTAGCTTACCTTCCAACTTAAAGATTAAGTGCTTACTTGCACAAAACTTTAAACTGTGGAGTGAGAAATGATCAAATCATTAAGATCAAAATTTGCGCCTGTTTCAGGAACCAGTGAGTACTTTCTCACATGTAAATGTTCCTACACACAATTCTCTTAGCCTGATCACAATTAGACTCTCAAACTCTAGCCATAGATTGATTAACTATGGACTTAGATATCTCCAAAAGGAATTCACAATAGATATATCACACAGGGAGAAAACACAGAAATATCGGGCACAATTTTTCCTTCTATTTCTCAGAAATTTACAACTGAGTGAGGGAGTGATTTCAACTCACTTCTCATGTGTCTAATGACACTTACAACTTGTCAATACACTATTCTCATGATCTTCTATTGTCTCCTCTATTGCCCTGACATTTTTTTCAAGTATTTATAGGCAAATATGTACAAGTTTATGACTATTCAAAACTCTAAGTGATCTATGTCTTCACTAATGTACATATGTGTACAAAACATTCATCCTGTGAATGTGTCCATCTTCTTTGCTTCAAGAATTGTTCTTATCTCCATTTTTTGTCCTTCAAATCTTCAATTGGTGATTGGTCTCCACCAACAGCTCCCCCTCAATCATCAATTGAGGTTTCTCTTATCTTCTTTATACCTGCCATGTCTTTAAACTTCTGTAGCTTTGGTCCATCCAAGCTCTTTGTAAGCATATCAGCTATCTGATCTTTTGTTGAAGTATGTATGACTTCAATCTCCTTATCCATCACCTTCTCTCTTAGAAAGTGATACTGTATCTCAATGTGTTTAGTCCTGGCATGAAAAACAGGATTAGCAGCTAGATATAATGAACTCATGTTATCACCATAAATGATAGGTATGCTCTGTATAGTGTCAAAACTCTTCATGAGAGTCTTAAGCCATATCACTTCTTTTGCAGCTTCAACCATGCCTTTGTATTCTGCTTCTGTAGATGACAAAGCAACTGTATGTTGCTTCTTTGAGCACCAGGAGATTAACTTATCTCCCACATAACACATGTATCCATAGGTTGACCTTCTATCATCTGGATTACTTGCCCAATCTGCATCACTATAGATCTTGATATTTGTATCTGATGTAAAACCATAATACAAACCTTCTTTGAGTGTACCCTTAATGTACCTCAACACTCTTTGACCTGCAATCCAATGCTCTTTCCTAGGACAATGCATAAATTGAGACAAAACTCCAACTGCATATGATAAATCAGGTCTAGTTAATGTAGCATAGATAAGACTACCAATCAAACTCTAATATTGCTTCATGTCCTTGAACTCTTCACCTCCAAATCTGCTTAATTTGTGATTCACCTCCATTGGAGTAGGTGCTACTCTGCAATCATCCATTTTAAACTTGATTAACAAGTTCCTCAAATACCTTTCTTGAGTCACATACACTCCATGTTGAGTGTATGAAATTTCCATGCCCAAGAAGTATGACAAGTCTCCCAAATCACTGATTTCGAACTCTTTCTCCATTTGCTTCTTTAGGCTTTGTATGCATTTCTCATCTGTACCTGTAAGAATGATATCATCAACATATATGCACATGTAAATAAATCCATCATCACTTGCTTTGACAAGCAAGCTACTATCTGCTTTTGATACTTGAAATCCAAGTTCTTTTAGGAACTTTACAAGTCTATAGTTCCATGCCCTTGGGGCCTGCTTCAAACCATATAAAGCTCTCTTGAGCTTACACACATAATCTGGATATCTTCCATCTCTGAATCCTTGAGGTTGCTCCATGAAAACTTCATCTGAAATATAACCATTCAAAAAAGCATTTTTTACATCAAGTTGACATAACTTCCAACCCTTACATGCAGCAATAGCTATAAGTGTCCTGATAGTTGTCATCTTTGCCACAGGACTATAAGTCTCATCATAATCAACACCATATGTCTGAGCAAACCCTTTGACAACAAGTCTAGCTTTGTACCTAGACACACTTCCATCAGCAAATCTTTTTGTCTTATAAACCCACTTACATCCAATGATCTTCTGGCTATTTGGCTTTGGAACCAAATCCCATGTTTGATTCTCCATTAATGCATCATATTCTTCCTGCATAGCTTTCTCCCAATTTTCTTTACCTTTTGCCTCTTCATATGTAGAAGGGTCTTCATCTGCTTTAATCATGTAAGCATAATCTTTGGTAGCCAAAAATGAAGTATCATAGCTATACCTTGTAGGTTGCCATTTGTTCCTTGTAGACCTCCTAAGTTCTCCACTTCTTGAGGTTTCTGGTTCTTCATATTCAGGATCAAACCTTGGTGTTTCTTCCACTTCAACCTGCACTTCATTATTCTCTTGCTCATCACATATCTGAACCTTTGATTTACCTTTCCTTTGACTCACAATTTCTTCATCATCTGTATTAATATTGATAGTACCTGCATACCAAGTACCTTGCTCATCAAATGTAACATCTTTTGATACAAGAAAATGTTTTGTGGATAGATTCCACAACCTGTATCCCATCTGCTTATCATCATAACCAATAAACACATATTTTTCAGCTTTAGGTTCCAATTTGTGCCTTAATTGTGATGGCACATATGCATAGGCCAAACATCCAAATACTTTGCAATGGTCTAGTGTAGGTCTCTTACCCCATCATGCCTCATAAGGTGTCATTCCCTGCAAAGCTTTACATGGTAACCTATTGACCAAATAAGTAGCAGTATTTACAGCCTCAGCCCACAAATAATTAGGGCAATTTTTCTCCTTCATCATGGACCTTGCAAACTCAACAAGAGTTCTATTTCTCCTTTCTGCTACACCATTTTGTTGAGGAGAGTACCTGCAAGTAACCTCTCTTTTTATACCTGCATCCCACAAGTAATTACTGAATTCATTAGAGAAATACTCTCCCCCTCCATCTGACCTTAGTCTTTTCAACTTATGTCCTGTAATTCTTTCTTCATATGCATGATAGTGTTTAAATGTATTAAACACTTTTGACTTATCTTTGATCACATAAATAGTGATCCATCTAGTAGCATCATCAACATAAATCACATAATACCTTGAACCATTGATACTGAAATCCTTTGATGGTCCCCACACATCTGTATGTACCAACTCAAGCTTCTTTGAGTACATAAAACCATGCTTGGAATAGGAATTCTTATGAGCCTTACCTAATTGACATGCCTCACATCTGTATGTCATATGTTGACCTGCAACATTAGGCAATCCAAGCACTGAACAATTATCAATCATGTCTTTAATACCTCTTTCATTGAAATGTCCAAGCCTCTTGTGCCAAAGATCTAACTCAGAAATCTTATGTCCTCCATATGTGAACATGGCATGACCAATATTACCTTGAATCTTCAATGTGAACAATCTTCCTTCTTTCTTCCCTGAAACAATTTGTTTATACCCATTGCTAGGGTCTTCCACAAACACTCCTTCATTAGTGAACCTTACTTCATAACCTTTTTCCACAATTTGTCCTACACTTATCAAATTCTTAGGAATTGTAGGAACATACAAGACCTTACTCAATAAGGTGCTACCATCCTTGGCCTTCACTGATCCAATGGACTTCACATTGTGCTTTGTGTTGTCACCTGTTTGAACAACATGATTAGATATCTTATTCTCCAAATCAGTCATCAAGGCTATATTACCACTCAGGTCATTGCTACACCCTGAGTCAATGTAGAAGACTCTTTGATCTTCACTCTGCCTTTCACAAGTTGCATTCATTATCAATGTTGAATCTTCCTTTTGATCTGAAGCATAATTGTAGTAGGTGTTGTTATATTGTTGACTTTGGAAACCTCTACCTGCATTTCTTCCAAAGTAACCCCTACTACCTCTGCCTCTGAAATTACCTCTTTGATTTTTGCCTCCTCTTCCTCTTGAATTATAGTTCTGATTATATCCACCATTACTCTGATTATTATGCCAACAATCATTAGCTAAATGATTTGTCTTACCACAAATCCAGCATGCTTTGGCTCCATCTTTGTTGTTCTTGCCTCTTCCTCTACCTTTGCCACCTCCTCTACCTCTTAGGAAGTTGGCTTGACTAGTTGTACCTTCATCTTCACCTGATTGTTGCTTTCCTTTGTTAGCTTTCTTCTTGTCCTTTGAGTACATTGCATGACCTGTACTTTTGTCACCATCTCCTTTAACATCCTGCTCAAATGTTAGCATATGACCTAACAATTGATTTAAATCAGGAGTGAAATGATCAAGTGATAATTCTGTAGACAAAATGAATGGCTTCCATTTGTCATCTCCTCTTAAACCTGTAAGGATTTGCCTTACCAATTTATCCTCCTCAATGTCTTCATCCACAGCTCCTAAAGCATCTGCAATATCTTTCATTCTTGTCACATAGTCTGAAATGGATTGAGAAGCCTTCTTCTTAAAGGTGGTAAACTCTGCCCATAAGGATGCCTTCCTTGACTTAGTAGTATTCTGAAAATGCTCCTCCAAAGCATTCCAAATATCAGTTGCACTTTCAAGACCTCGAATATGAGGTAACAAGTAATCATTGACAGCCATATAGATAATGCTCCTAGCTTGAGCATCTTTCTTCATCCAATTTTTCAAATCTGCTAACTCTTCCCTAGTTGGAACACTAGGATCTCTGAACTGTGGCTTCTCTTCTTCTCCTATGATGTAAGCTATTAAATCTTTGCTCATAAGATGAGCTTCCATCCTCATTGACCATGCAGGATAGTTTTCCCTATCCAATTTCTCTATCTGTAGAGAATCTCCCATCTTGTGTCCACTTGTGTATTGAAATCTTCAAGCTTTATGAATAATATATGTAGCTTTACTTCAAAATAGAGTCCTTTTGTCTTTCTTGATGTTGTATGGTCTTCTCCTCAAGCTTTGCCTTCAAGCTTTCACCTTTTAGTTCTTCAGTTGTTGAATTTCTTGAATCTGCAGCAGTCGAGATCCTCCTTTGCTTGATTTTGATGTTTCTTGCTCTGATACCACTGATGGAGAGTGTTAATCTCCAAAAGAACAACCTACTCTTGAATTTAGAACACCTCTATATCAAGAGTAAGTCAAAACCTTCACCAATTTAAGTTATCAATGACCAAATATCAATTTCTTGACTAAACTGTGAAGAAGGAATTTCCTCAGAAAGTCTACTGCATAGATCTTGCTCATTGACTGAGTAAATGTGTAAAGTTTTTGATGAAACTTTGCACAAAGTGTCGTCTAAGGATTGCGCACCTTCTCCAAGTCAAATTACTTCAAAAGGTTCAGTAGATCTTGAGAAATCTACTTACCAAGTCAACTATGTCTAAATCTGCACTTCTGAGAAGTCGATTTGGACACCCTCAACTTCTTAACTTTAATTCTCTCAGTATAGAACCCGTTTAAGCAAATGATTCTAGCCACGAGTAGCTTACCTTCCAACTTAAAGATTAAGTGCTTACTTGCACAAAACTTTAAACTGTGGAGTGAGAAATGATCAAATCATTAAGTTCGAAATTTGCGCCTGTTTCAGGAACCAGTGAGTACTTTCTCACATGTAAATGTTCCTACACACAATTCTCTTAGCCTGATCACAATTAGACTCTCAAACTCTAGCCATAGATTGATTAACTATGGACTTAGATATCTCCAAAAGGAATTCACAATAGATCTATCACACAGGGAGAAAACACAGAAATATCGGGCGCAATTTTTCCTTCTATTTCTCAGAAATTTACAACTGAGTGAGGGAGTGATTTCAACTCACTTCTCATGTGTCTAATGACACTTACAACTTGTCAATACACTATTCTCATGATCTTCTATTGTCTCCTCTATTGCCGCGACATTTTTTTCAAGTATTTATAGGCAAATATGTACAAGTTTATGACTATACAAAACTCTAAGTGATCTATGTCTTCACTAATGTACATATGTGTACAAAACATTCATCCTGTGAATGTGTCCATCTTCTTCGCTTCAAGAATTGTTCTTATCTCCATTTTTTGTCCTTTGAATCTTCAATTGGTGATTGGTCTGCACCAACATTTCTCTCTATCTCTTTCATCTCTCCCCTTCTCTCTCTCTTTCATCTCTTCCTCTCTCTATCTCTCTCTCTCTTTCTCTCTCTCTCTCTTTCTATCTCTATTTCTAATAAAGAACAAAATAATCATTTACATCTATGTGTGTATGTATCTCTATATTTTCTCCTTTTCTCTCTCATTCTCTATCTCTTTCATCTCTCTTTCTCTCTCCTTTTCATATCTCTCTCTCTTTCTCACTCTTTCATCTCTCTCTCTTGTCTCTCTCTAGATCTCTCTCTCACTCTCTCTCTCTCTTTCATCTCTCTCTCTCTCTCCCTCTCTCTCTATCTCTCTCTATCTTTCTCACTCTCTATCAATAGAGAACAAAATAATCACTTACATCGATGTAATGTTCTAGATCATTTTTCAAAGCTCCATCAACATCGTCTCTCATCAGATTCCAAAGAATCGATGTCAAAAAGCTCTTGTGAACCAAAGAGAAGACAAAGTAGAAAACAAAAAACATAGAGAAAGAGAAAGGGTGAAGGATTATGTGCATCACTTACCAAGATGCAAGATCTAGAGAGAGTGTGTGCATGTATAGAGAGATAGAGAAAGATTTGTGTGTGAGTGTGCACAAGACAATGCATATCACAATGCAGATTGTACATGTAAACCCGACAGTAGCACTACTCAATTCAAAACACGTGCAAAATGTTGACTTTTTGTTCTCGATGTTGGTGTGATACACAAGCCTACACATCTGGCTTAAAGACCATACACATATGGAGAAGGATGGGAACCTATGCAAGGGCTAACGAAGGCGACTGAGAGGGTGCTCTGCTTCGCGGGTTCGCGGGTCGGAGTCTTCTCCTCTCCTCCCCCACCCAGAGGGGGAGGAGCTTCCTCTGTGCTCGTGTGCCTGGTTTTCTCTTTCTGCATGGCACCGTTTGAATCCCTAAGAAATGGGATGTCATGTCCGGGTGAAGGACAAAAGGACTGCATGCTACAGCCCAGGACGATAGAGCTAGAAGGGAGCTCTTCTGCGGATTTCGTTGCTGGTTCAAGTAACTTCCCTGTGTCTCTTCAGCAGAGTAGCGCAGAGATTCATTCTCTGAAGAAAACCTATGCGGACTTGGCCAAGGCAAGAGCCAAGCTTGATGAAGCCTTCTTCGACATGCAACACTTTACTGGTAACAACGATCCTGCTCCATCTCCCAATAAGGGAAAAGGTAAGCTCTTCGACAGTCCTCATGAAATTATTTGTGATAGCTTGCCCTCCGAAGAGGAAGAGGCTGCTTTGGTCATTGATAAGTCTTCACTAGACAACTGGCATGAGCACCTCACAGACAGAGTGGTCATTGGGTTGTGTCACGGTCCTAGGCCTGCCCAAGATTCTCTGAAAAATTGGATTAAGCATCACTGGGAAGCCAGAGGTCTAATGGTTAAACACATTCAATACTGTCTGAATAATTATTTCCTATTTTTTTTTGAAAATGCTAATAGTGCCCTACAAGTCATTAGTGAAGGCCAGTGGCTAATGAGAAATGTCCCAGTGTCTTTCTTTAAATGGTATATAGGGTTTGATCCTAAGGGCCCTAAGCCTACAAAAATCCCTGTTTGGGTAGAGTTCCCTGAACTACCCATAGATTTCTATCCTTGGGTGGAGAGCTTAGGGAAGATGGTTGGCAAGGTCCTTGGTCAAAAAAGTAAAAATAGCATAATCAATCCGAGATGGGACCCCCAAGTGTTAATAGAAGTGGACATAGCCTCTGAAATCAGTCCCTTCATTGTGATCAAAGACTCAAATGGGAAAAAACTCCACACCCAAAAGGTGTTGTACAGAAACATCCCAAATGCTTGCTATAACTGCTACAAGCAAGGTCATATCATAAAAGATTGTCCTTTACTGCATGTTCAGAAAATTTCGGTGAATAAAGACTCAAATAAGAATATTGGCAATTTTGTGACCAAGAATAGTGCTCCTCCTGCTAGGAAAACTCTAAATAAAGGAAAAAAAAGTGACTAGTAATGATAATATGTTTGGAGTTCTTTTAGAAGAGGTGCACAACCCCTTTGAGGATAGCCCAGCTGACAACCTTCACCACTCAAGTCCCAAAGAGAACATCTTAAATGTTGAAGAATCAACCAAAGTTAATGCTAGTGATTCTAAGGACAATCAGGATAAGTTAGTAAACGGTTGGTCCCTGGTAGGAAAAAAAAACAAAGTAATCGACTTGTATACCCAAAAAGACCTGGAAAGGAAGCTTTCGATTGATCCCATCCCTTCGCTGGAAAATCTAGAGAATTCTAATCTTTCTGTTGAGATTTTCAGACATGAACTTGATGCTCTGGATCATAACAAACTGGAAATTATGGAAAATGAAATGTTTAATGAGGAAGCTATGCCTCTTATGCAGGACACAAACATGTCAACCCAGCTGGCATCTTCAAGTAAACCAAGAAAGAAAGACTCGGTGAGATCTTCTACGGTAAAGTCTGCTAAGAATAGTAAGAAATGAATCTTTTAATTATTATGATGTTTAACCTTTTCATTCTTTCCATAAACGTGAAGGGGCTTACAGATCCTGTAAGACCTAAGATGATCAACAGTTGGATTATGTCTCTGCATAGAATTCCTGAAGTTATTTGCCTGCAGGACGTTAAAACTGGTGGGAAATCCTTGGAAATCAAGCTCAATATTCTATCTAATAAATTAAATCTGGTTTTCCACCAATCATCAGGATAATAAGGGTGGTGCATTGATTGGCCTCAGCAAATCCCTGTCCCCCTTCTTGGTTGATAAGTCTTCTAGCTGCACCAATCAATGGTGCTGCTTCAGGCTGGGTAACCCCTATAACCTTTCTATCATTTCTGTTTATGCTGCCAATAAATGTATGATTAGAAAATTGTGTTGGGAAGAGATCTGTCTAATACAAGGTCCCTCCATCATGATTGGGGATTTTAACATGGTCACCTGTATCAAAGACAGATGGGAGTGTAAAGGTAATATTATTTTTGGTTCAGAAAAAAATGCTTGGAAAAACCTATGTAACCTGCATGAATTTGTGGATGCTTCTAAAAATTCTGGTTTTACCTGGTCCAATAAACAGTCTGGTGCTTCCTACACGGCTGCTAGATTAGACAGATGCTATGTCAACAATAATATTTTGCAAAAATGTTGGGAGGTTAGTGCTCATATTGATCATTCCCTCCTGATGACTGACCATAAACCCCTTATTGTCAACATTAGAACAGGTAACCCCTCCTTTAAGTCTGGTTGGCCTCATCTTGATGTTAACCTTCTCAAGCTCCCCTGCATTAGAGCCGAGTCTAAAAGGATTTTTTCCCACCATTTTAAAAACACTAGTTCTCCTGGTAAGGCCTGGGAAAAAGCGGTTAAAGATGTGCAGGTGGTTTTTACCCACTTTAAGCAAAAAGCCAAAGAGTGTAGAGCTATAAGATATAGAGCTATTGTGGATAAGCTTAAAGCTTTAGATGTTACTTCTCAAGAGTTTCAAAGGTTACATTTGAGATTGTGCAAGGAAAGTTATCTTGAAGCTAGTTACTCCCTTGCCTCATCAAAAGAATTTTGGAGTGAGAAAATGGACAGGAACAACAACCATATGTTCTCTCTTTTGAAAAAAAATAAAGTCAGGGACTTTATTCCCAATTTGAAAAAGAAAGAAGGTGGTCACACTTTAAATATTGAAGAGACTCTACAGGAGGCTAAAAGCTTCTTTATGGATGTTTTCTCTGGTACTCCCAAGTGGGGGGAGGACATCCGGAGGGCCAGAGCTACTATTGCTCTAGAAAGGGAAAAAATGATTCCTAAAAGCCTGGTTCCCATCCTGCACCTGCCCCTCACTGCCGGTGAGATCAAAGAAACCATTTGTAAATTGAAACCCTGTAGGTCTCCGGGATTTGATGGATTGCCAAATGAATTCTTCATACTTCTATGTGATTTTCTTACTCCTTATATTCTCTTGGTGTGGGAAGAGGCTTCTAGCAAAGGATTTCTCCCTTGTCACATAAACACTGGTGTAATCAGACTCATTCACAAAAGGGGAAATAAAGATGACCTCAATAATTGGAGACCTATCACTTGCCGCAACACCATCTACAAGATTATAGCTTCCACCATAGCCAGAAGACTCAGTCCCATGATGAAACACTTTATCCTCCCTGAGCAAAAAGGATTCATCAAAGGTAGATACATCGTTGATGCTATCATTTCTCTTTGGGAAGGCATAGACAATGCTAAAGACCTGGGCCAAAATTTTATTTCTTCAAGATTGACTTTGACAAGGTTTATGATAGAATTGAATGGGATTTTATTCTCCAATCTCTTCAAGACTTGGGAGCTGGCAGAAGACTCATCAGAAATATTAGCACTCTTTTTGGCAATGCTTGTTCTAGAGTTGCCATCAATGGCCACATATCTGATCCCTTTACTCTTAGGAGATCCATACGACAAGGCTGTCCTCTTGCTCCCTTGCTCTTTGCTATTGCTAGTGATGCTTTAGGTTGGTTTGTTAAAGATGCTATGAACAATGGTACTATAAAAGGGATCAATGTGATTAACTCCCCTTCCCCTCTTGGGCTTCAAATGTTTGCTGATGATACTAATGTTATGCTAAATGCTGATGATCTTTCTGTGAACAAATTCCTGGAATGTTTAGAAATTTTTTGTCTTGCTAGTGGTTCCAAAGTTAACCATTCCAAAACTGGATTTAAAGCTTCTAATGATTATACTCGTGAATGTGTTTCTAGACTTGGATGCAGCATTATCAAAGATGGAGAGATTTTTAGATTGTTGGGGATTCCCATGGGTTTCCAGATTTCTTTTGCTCAAAGGTGGGATTGGGTGGTTGAAAGGTTTAAAAAACACTTGACATACTGGTATGATACTAATAGCTCCCTTCCCCATAGAACTTTTGTTCTAAATCATTACATTCTTCCAAAATTTGTCTATTTCCTGGCTTGTTGGTCTCCTTCTAATAAGCAACTTGGACAGGTTATCAGTCTAGCCAGGAACTTCCTATGGGGAAGCAAGCCTGATAAAAAAAAAGTCCCCAAAGTGGCCATGAAAGTGTGCTGTCTCCCTAAACATCAAGGTGGATTGGGCATTATTAATCCTGTGAAAATGGCAGACAACTTGGCTTCTAAATGGATTCTGAGATGTATTGACTGTAATGATGTTTGGGCCTGTCTTCTGAAAAGAAATACTGCTAGATTCTGTCTTTCTGAGTACAGGGCCTGGAAAAATCTCAACCTTTGGGACATTATAACTTCCCCTCATCCCATCACCCCTTTTGGTAGTCCCTTAGTTTGCAGAATGTGGAGGGCCTGGTTCAAAGCTAAAAACTTTTTTAAACTCACCAATGAACTTGCCTGTTCTCTTCAATTTTATGTGCAGGAGTCTCCATGGCTGGGTTGGCTTGCTTATTGTGAAAAAAACAGTCTGTCAATCAAGCAACACAAATGCCACAAAGCTGGAATTACTTCTTGGAACAACTACATGTGTGGAGCTAGGGTACGGACTGCACAAGAAATCCTTTCTAGCACTAATCTGTCTACGTCTTGCTTGCAGGTAATTCAAAAGCACGGAATCTTGCTGATGGAAAAGAAGGACAGGTGGCATAGGAAAACAGTTGCTTTGGTGGATGTTGCTAATGTCATCTTCAAACAATTCAAACAATTTCTGAAGAAGCTCAACTCTAGATGGCAGGTGAATTGGTCTACACACTAGTGGTCTTACAGATTCAAAGCCCTGTGGGCCTTTCCAGATTGCAGCAAACATTCTTTTCTTCAATGGAGGATGTTACACCATGGCCTCTGGACTGGTAATAAAATCAGGAAAATTTATAATAGTGGTGGATCTTGTATATTTTGTGGCCTTGTGGAGGATGTTTCACACCTCTTCCTTGAATGTCAACATGCTAAAAACTTCTGGTCTGCTATGGAGAAGTATCTGCTAGTGAATGGTCTCCCCAAACTTAGTAAAATGGAAGTTATTCTTGGCTGCTGTAATCACTTGGATATTTTGCTGTGGAATATTTGGAGGGGCTACATTCTTTGGTACATTTGGCTCAGTAGGAATGAGGCTACATTTGGTAGCAGAAAAAGGAACTACCTTATCACTTTGCCTGTTATTCTGAAAAATGCTTCTTTGTCCTGTATTAGGAGAATCAGAGATGCCTCTTGTAATAACTATGATGTCTTCAAGATTTTGTCTGAAAATTCTCCCTCTAGTGGAAAAAACTGTTAGCTGAACAGTACTCTTGTAAAAGGCTAGACATGTACTACTACTTGTAAATTGTCCTCTGGGACAGGTGTCTCCTGCCCAAGGCACTTTGTATATGGCCACCATTAATTTAATTTTTCCTTGTTTCTTCAAAAAAAAAAAATGTCAGGGGAGCACTAGATTGTGCTCTCTAACTACAATATACAAGATTTTGGAATTATATTTTTTGTTACAAGAACACCCACGTAGGGAGAAAAATACAAGAATATGTGATCGATACAAGGTTTCCCACAACCAGGGACCAATAGGTATGGAAAACTCGACTAGAGATGATACAAGAGATCCCACAACCTGGGATCATCGGTAGGAAACAAGATATCTCGGTTACAAGAACTCCCTTCTGGGAGATGAACTTGATACAAGAAAGAACTCAACAAGATCTCGTACTATGAGATTACAAGAGGACAAGAGAGGATGTCCAAGAACTAGACTAGACAGGACTGGAACAAGGAACAAGACAAGAGTTGGAACCAGAACCTCGAGAGTACTTACTTGGTGATCACGACCCCTTGAGCTCCCAAGACTCGCATCCACAAGAATGATTATAATTATAGCCAACCCCTCTTTTTTAGGTTTTCAAGGGTGGTTACGATTTTATGATGTCATCGATGATATCATCAACTAGAAAGAAGACCTCTAGGTGTCAGAATTCAACAAACTGGCAGTCAATCTTGGGATTTTGGCACATTCGAGATGCAATGGTAGCATTAGCTTCTACAAAATCCTAACCAAACATGATATATAGGAAATTGACATGGAATCTAAGGTTTAAGATGGTTTTCTTTGTGTCCATGACTGCATCTTCATGTTGCAGTTCGACATGCCGTTCATCGAGAGACGGTTCGTACAAAGGCTTCGTACAAAAGTAACATCTTTGAGAGACTTGATCTCACCTTTTGAGTTTGTGACTTAATCTTGGCATGTATTTGAACTCTCTCTTAATGGATTATGATTTGTAAGATAAACAAAGAAATGAAGCCCTTGGATCTCAATGCACTTTTTATCTACAAGATAAATTTGGCCCTTGTGATCTTAAAAGAAAATCATGAAAGTCTTCGTTGTCACTTTACATATGTGGTGAAGACTCACTATAAAAATCCATTCTTTGCTAGGATTGGATGAGACAGGTGCCTTGTGTTCACTGTATCAAAGGATTCTTCACTTGTGTAGTGATTTTGATGCTCTATATTTGGAGTAGACCTGGACTTCTCCTTGTTCTTGTTCTTAAAGCACTACTTTTTCTATGTGTCCATCTTACCACAAAGGTTGCAATTAAACTTTTTCTTTCCCTTTTCCTTAGCCATGTGAATGCCCTTTTAACTTTTAATCTTTTTAAATGAATATTCATGGAGAATCAC
Source organism: Ceratopteris richardii (assembly GCA_020310875.1). Taxonomy (NCBI): domain Eukaryota; kingdom Viridiplantae; phylum Streptophyta; class Polypodiopsida; order Polypodiales; family Pteridaceae; genus Ceratopteris; species Ceratopteris richardii. Next base: position 26,444 of record MU262625.1, on the reverse strand, counting down.
ACGTCTTCTTGCTTCTTCCCATGCAAGTTCTTGAACTCTATGTAAAAAGAGGTCACAAACGTTTCATAGGATCTTGGGATCTTGTTAAGAAATCTAATGGCCATGTCTTTGCTTGAGATTTTTCATCTAGAAATTGCTTACTCTCTTTGATTATCCTTGAATTCAGATATCATCTTTGTCATTGTGTCTTGAGGAAGAATAGTGAGTTTGTGAAAGTGGACCTCTAAATCATAAATCTTGGACGGATTTGTATCCTCATATAGACTTTCTAGTGTGTCCCAAGCTTCTTTGGAAGCCTTAAAGTCCATGATGTGACTATTTGTCACTATCATATGCTAAAAGGATTTTTCCATATTCTCTTTTGTCTTCAACATTCCAAATATTCTAAGAATCTACATCTTTGACCCTATCTAGTTCGAGTTGTGACCCATCTACAACTTCATGAAGAAGATTTGTGTACAAGTATGCACACATCATATCTTTCCATAGATTATAAAATTTCCCATCGAAGCATTCTTCCTTAAGCCAAAACATGGGTGTAAAAGAAGGTAAATAATTTTCCATAGATGAAAACTTGCTACTTTCTTGGACATTGTAAACTTGAGGATTATCTTCAAAGTTTGAACAAGTGAACTTGTGATTGAAATTGAAAAAAATAAGTGCCAAGAGTTGAAAGACACTTCCTTGAAACGAGACGATGCCTAGAAGTGCTAAAAAGCACATTTACATATACCTTCAAGTGGGAAAATGGCATTCTAAAAGTGTTTAGTAACACATGCCATAGACACATTGTGTGCAAGAAAATATCACTTGAAAATATTCATAAACTTTGGAAAATAATGGAATGCTTAGAGTAGCCTTGCCACTAGAATGGAAACCCATTCAAGGGGGGGGGGGGGGGGGGGGGAGGGCTCAGAGTAGACTTGGAATGCACAACAAGTTAGCTTTAGCATAGGCTTAGAAATTGGAGATATCTCATGGGTGGTCTTAGATTAGCCTCCAACCCAGGAATACACACAAACTTAAAGTATTTCTTATATTTCTTGTAACTAGAAGATGGGCATTTAGTGCCAAAGAGGTTTCCTCAAGGGAGCAAGCTAAAATGATGCCTCCAAAACCACAAAGTAAAGGTGTGGGAGTGTGGGAAAGAGTGATAGAAGAGGATGGATAGGACAGAAAATAGAATTCAAAATGTACTCAATGCATGAGCGAGATGATGAAACAAAATCATCACCAAAAGAATGGCAACAGAAGCACCAACACGACCTCCAAAACTACTACCAATAGAAGAACCACCAAGAACTCAACTTAACACTCTCATAACATGCAGAGAGTACACACATGGAAGGAAAAAGGAGAGAGTAGTGTAAACAAAAAATGAAAGTGTGTGCGACTCAAAAGTGACTATACCATGAAATGGGAAAACTCAAATGCATTAGAGTACCCTTGCAAAGAGTATGAATAGGCTCCTCAAGCTTCTAACAAAATACAAATAAGGGGATAGGCCCTTCTTATATAGAGCTAGAGTGGTCTCCCCAAAGTACATCATATGTGGGATAATTCCCCTTGGTAAAGAGTGAATACACAGGTAGAAGAAAACGGAAAGGCACCCAAATACAAAGAAATATAATATAAAATGGAAATGAAAATTAAAATATAGTATCTCCTAGATACAAAAAGGAAATGTACTATAATATTCTCAACACCCACCAACACTAAAAACCTTTCAAGAGACCACTAGATTTGCTAGCCTGGCTTAAAACATAGTTCGGAAGCTAAATATTCATTATCCAAAAATTAAAAAGAACACTCTTCTTGATATTCTTGAGCATTTGTAAGGGTAACTATGTGTGAAAGTACTCCAAGATGACTTCAAGAATCACCACAAAAATGCTTTTGAAAGCAAAAAAAAGAAGCCTTGAGGGCCCAAAACATGTTCAACAAAATTTGACCTTTAGTCTTTTCCCTTCATGAGACACCACAAGAGTGTAGCTTATTGGTAAGAGATTATGGTTTGAGTGAGCTTTGGGGAGAATAGCTTTGATGGATGACCTCCTTGGAAGTAATAGGAACCTCTTTGTTCCTTGATCGCTGAGGTCTTCCTCACACAGAGCCAATAGCTCCAGCGGTGTATTCCATGACTTAGATGACAAGGTATGCCGAGGTCTATGCCTTGGTCAGTGCCTTGGTCCTAAGCCTTGGAAAAATCCTAGGATGGGTGGGTTCCAACAATTAAGAAAAGTTTTCCTTTTTGGTACATGTTTTCCTTTTATTTTAATTTAACAAAGTATTGTAAAAGGGTTTTGATGCTACTCCTACTAATTTTCGGCAATTGACGAATATAAATTTGAGTTCTAGTTGTGTCGTGGAATCGTGTGAAAAAACTTCAGTAGAGCCTCGTTGACTACTAGATTTACTTCTCCATGTTTCATCTTTGTGCAAAGATTCCTGACAAGAAAAAAAAATTCTCACTGTGTTGCTTCTGTTTCCGCGTGAATTGTTTAAGGATTAACGTTACAATTTCGCTTGTATAACCTAAACAGGCGTTAGCTCCCAGCTCTAATACCACCTTGTAGGATTAACGTAAAAGGTGCATGTATGCGGAGATATTATGGCGACTGCGCAACGGATATGGATAGGAGACATATGTAAAGGAGATTGATCACGTAGTGCGAACCGCGACTAAACCGTGCTTAATGATAGCTGATTATAAAGAAGCTTCGTTTTCAGAATATGTGGGTTTATATACAATGTATGACAAAGATAGAACCATACTTGTACGCAATAAAATACGCTATCACAGAAACACGTAAACCTATCACGGAATATGTCTGTTTATATACTTGTCACGGAATAAATGAAGTGTAACTCCTGAACTTAGATAAATATGTAATGCTGATCTCTAAAATAAGTCGCCAGACATTCACAAGCTATCCTAGGAATTCAGGTTCAACCACCCAACTGTATATAGACGTGTTATGAGCAGCTGAATAAACACACGCTTCTTGGTCTATGCGTTGTCTCTACTTGTCGTGTACTGTGCCTTTCAACAGTCCTGAAAGGATTTACCGGTTGAAAAGAGCAGTGATTGAAACGTATGGATTGATAGCATCATGAAGCAAAGATTGTAAAAACAAAATAATAGATCTGACCTGTTCATAACTCAAAGCGCATTCAGCGTGCAGAGAACGGGGTAACAGAGGATGGAACCAAGTATATTTTGCGCAAAAAAAATATAAGAAGATGGAAACTCTATAATCAAAATGAGTGTTCCTGCAACTTGTACCGAGAGAAACCCCATGACAATCCTGTTCTAAGCGGTAGATAAAACTAATATGAAAAAGGAACGACTCGTGTTTTCTACATCGAAGATTACTCTTTTTATTAGCTTTCGCAGAACATGTATGGATTGTCTGATCATCTCCGTAATACTTTGGTCATCTCTGAAGTAAAGAGATCAAGAAATTCAAAACCCACGTCGCATTCAGTCTGCATATCGCCGAACACTACACAGCGGAAGAAAATAAAAGAAGATTTTAATGATCAAATATGAGTGGTCTTGCAACTTGTATCCACGACAAGTCCTTGAAATGCTTTTCTGTTCCGTTATACGAAAATTCAGGATTTTGCAGAAGACTTAGTGTCCTTGTTTTCTGTCGGCCGTGGGACAGCTATGGACAAAACGTAGTGGCACAGAGCAGAACTATTGGCCGCCTTGGTTGCTCTGGTCATCTCTGTAATATTTTGAGGTGTATTTAGAGAAAACAGATAACAGAGAAGGACCACGTCAAGGACATGAGTGCCACACAATGAAGTACGTAATAGTGCACACATGCCTGGGCGATTTCGATTTCTCTATTTACTTTAGATTGTCAAACTATAGGTTGTCGCAGTCAGGCTTTGCATTCTAGAACAGAAAAACTTCCACTTGTGTGACAGATTCAGAGTCGAGAAACCAAAAGCTTTGAGCTTCGAAGCGCGCTGCATTACAGTATATTAGAACAGGCTAAGAATTACACATTCGAATAAATGAATCAGAACTTGCAATATGCCGTCGAAAATATCTTCATACGCTAGAAACTTCGACTTCCGGAGCCCTGCTTTTATTGAAAGATTTTTCGTTAATTCTTCCTTGCACATGTATGCCACAAAAAACATTAAATTTGAGAATGTTTCTCCACAATGTTATTGACTTCGAGAAAGAATATTCAATGTTTCTCCAAAATGTTATTAAATTTAAGATATTTTGGCCGATTTCGAGAAAGAATATTTTGGTCGTAACGTTGAATATTTTGGCAAACTTCGAGAAAGAAATATATTATATTCGCATTAGATGAAGATTCCTTATTGTCAAGTATCCTCTTTTTTCTAAAGTGTACCTAAATTGTGCATTGCGGTTTTCATCTCATGAAGGAACATATATTTTAAATAACCTCAAACATCAGAACACAAAACTTGATTTCGCTTCTTTATAATCTCAAAAGAGAGTTTAGAATAAATCGAATGAGAAAAGCGAAAACCAAGAAATAAATATTAATGAACGAATTCAAAAAAAAAAAAAAGAGTTACGACATTGTTTGAGAATGTATTCCGAAACATTTGAAGACCAATACAACAGTTTAATATTGGCCAATTGTGGGATAGTCCAACATAACAATCCGGGTATAAAACCCCTAAGAAATTGAGACGTTCGTCAAAAGTATCTTTAGATCATAGACATTTGGACATTCCCCTTGATTAGGATGCGCCTTTCTCTTAGCTGTCTTCCCAAGTTTTCTTAAATCTATGTAAAATTTATTTTAGATAGGGAAATCAATTTCTAACTTTCTATTGGATATTTGTGAAGAAGAATTCGTTTTCTATTTTTTTAGATTGATTCGATATATGATTTATAATTATTACATTGTCGCAAGTTGTTTTCTCGGAAATTCATATTCTTCGACTAAAGTTTCAAACATGTAGCTATATCTATCCGATTAGAGGCTTTCATATTCTTCGAATAAAGTTTCAAACCATGTAGTTGTGTATATATATATATATATATATATATATATATATATATATATATATATACAATTCCAATTAGAAGCTAGGTGTGAGAGTTGGCTGTAGTGGCATAAGTACATAGTGTAATAACATACAACTATTGTATGGATTCTCCATACATTAATTTAATATGTGATTGCAATGTATTTCGAAGAAATGTAAATAAATTTTGAAATCTATTTCAAAGAACCATCTAATTTATATGAATGATTTTGTTAGAGTATCTTGTGAGATAATAACTCTTTAACACATTCATAATGACTAGCTAAAAATCATATTAATGGTACAATGGTTCACCAAAAAAAAAGCTCCAGAAGGAAGCAAAGATTGAAAGGTTAAAAAAGAAGAGCATAGAGTAGAAATCTTAGGTTAAAGATGTTGATGTTTCTCTTAGTTAACCACTAGAGAACCTACTCCTTCTCTATAAGAGACTTGAAGACACCTCATAAGATTCAAGTTGATGCAATAAAACAACCTATGTACTTTGTAGAGTCATTGAGAAACAATTGCTCCAAAATAGATTTCTTTGCACATGAGCTAGAGCATGAGACTTACTATTCATGGTTTGAACATGCACCATCAAATGTTCAATGCGTCTAGCCTTTCCAATGATTCCTTACTCATAAGCATTGAACTTCTGAAGAGTGAGAACCAAAACTTGATACATTTGAAGAAGATGATGTAGACTAAAGAGTAAAAAAGAAGATGAAGATTAAAGTGATTGTATATTTTTCTAACATGTAGTATAAGTTCACTTGAGTCCTTTTATAAGCCTTTTTGGAGTGTGTACATGGATTTGGACCACCCTTTATATCCATTGAAATTCAAAAAACCTCGTGAGATAAGTTGTTGTGAGTATGCTCCCTTTTCCTATAATCCAAGAACTAAAGAGTTAACTTTAAAAAGGGAGTTCTTTAGTTGCATGACTACAAAAGTTCATAACTCATGGATTCTAGGTATTCCATATTTTTCATTTAAAAAGTATAGAAAATGACATGAAATACCACAACACTATGGTTCACTCTAGGTGATGAATCGATCCATAACAAATCCTTTCTTCGAGCATGGTGAAGGCTTGCTATTCTTAAAACTCCCCCTCAAGCTAAAGCATGTTTGAGTCTCAAATCCTTGATGACCTTGTTTTAAATCTAAAAACCTTCACTCATCATATCTACCACTTGCATATTTATTGGAGAATACGATACATCATTTTCCTCTACCAAGAGATTCTCCTTGATAAAGCAATAATGAACTTCTATATGTTAGGTTCTCGTAGGGCATGCATGTTTCCTGTTAAAAGCATTGAGCTTATGCTCATTGCAAATATGTGAGGTCTGGAACTCACAGTTCCCAAATCTACATCTAACTCCTTTAGCCACAAAGCTTATTGAGTTGCTATGATCAAACCTCAGTACTTAGCTTGAGTTGAGGATAGTGAAATAGTATGTTTCTTGGAACTCAAAGTCACAAACTTAGATTGTGCAAATGCTAGAAATCTTTATGTATGTCTCGTATTGTCCTTGGATCCTGTCCAATCTAAATATAAATACAATTTGATATCCAAATCTGATGTATAAGGGTAGAATATAACTTGACTAATAGTGCATTTGAGCTATTTGAGTACTCGCTTAGCTACATCAATGTGTCGCTTTCTTGGAGAGATCATGAACTAACTTAGCACTCCTACAATATACGAAATGTTTGCGCTTGTATGTATAGCATAGATTAGATGACCTACAACACTTTGATACTCTTTTACGCCTTAAATTTGTTCACCTTCATAAACACTAAGTTTATGATTCATCTCCATGGGCATTCTTTTAGGTTTTTCATTAATCTTGAATTGAAAAATTAGCTCTTGAATATACCTTGTTCTAGTCAAGTACATCCCTTAATATGTATAGATGACCTGCATACCTAAGAAAAAAGTGTGAGCTTGCCAAGATCACTGATCTTGGATTCCTCCTACATATGCTTTTTCATCCTTTCTGTTCCATTCACATCATCACTCGTCATAATTATTTAATCTTATTAAACAAACAACAAGATAGCTCTATTAAGGATATCCTTGATGAACAATGAAGGATGTGCTTTGTTTTCTTTGAATCATTGATCTGTAAATAAGTCACAAATCTATAGTTCCAAACTCTTAGGGCTTGTTTTAAACCACGTAGTTCTTTCTTATGCTTACATACATGAGTAGGATAATTAGGCTTTTAAAATGTTGGGGGATTGTGACATACATACTCCTCACTCATCCATCCATTGAGGAAAGCATTTTTGACATCAAATTCAAGAAGATTCCAATTCCTTGCAGTTGCAAAAGTAAGCAAGGTCTTGATCATGGTCATATTGGCCACTAGCAAGAAGTTTCTTCATACTCCATGCCTTGCATTTGAGCACGTCCTTTCGCAACCATCCTTGCTTTCTACCTGCAAATTGATGCATCTGAATTTCTTTTCAATTTCTAGACCAATCTATAACTTATTACCTTTGTGCTAGTCTATGTAGGAACCAAATCCCATGTGTCCATCTGTTTGAGAGCTTTTATTTCCTCTTTCATAGCTTTCTCTCAATCAGGGTCACCTTTTTATTTCTCATATGTTGAGAGCTCTTTTGAAATTGTATCTTAGGCCAAATAGATATTATGTTTGGTTACAAAAGTACAATGGTAACCATACATTTTAGGATGCCTTCTTTCCCTTATTGATCTTCTAGGCGTGTGTTTCGATCATTCTCCACATTCTTGAAATTTGGCCTTTCGTATCAATTTCTAGAGCTTGTAGTCTCTTTCCTCTTCATCTTTTTCAGCTTCTGATTCACTTCTCGAGTCTTGCACATGCATCATGCCTATTATGTAATGGATGAATATCTCATTCAAGATCATAGGGAAAGTTTTATCTTTCGTTTATCCTCTTAATACAATGGCCTATGTTGTTCAAACACAACATCCCTACTTTCTTTCAATTGCGTGGTGGTTGGATTGTCGAATCTATAGCACATTCTGGTTAAGTCAGAGAAGATGAACACAACCTTAGTTGCCCTTTCATTTAATTTCCATATGACTTGTGAAGATACATGTACATATCCTAAACAACCAAAAATTTTGCGATGACCTAAACTTGGTCTTCTACCATTTCAATCTTCATAAAGAGTGACACCTTGAATAGATTTGGCTTGAACTCTATTGATAAGATACATTGCAATAGATTTAGCTTCTATCCAAAGGTAATGTGGTAGCTTCTTTTCTTCAAGCATAGTCCTTACGAATCCAACTAGGGTTTTGCTCCTTCCTTCAGCAACATCAATCTCTTGAGGAGAGTACCTACTATTCACTTCTCTTTTCATGTCTATTTTCTAGAAGTACTCATCAAAATCTTTTGAGAAGTAGACTCCAAGTTCTAGTAGACCTTAGCTTCTTTAGAGATCTAGCTGTATAGTTTTCCACATGTGCTAGATATCTCTTGAAACAATCAAAAACTTCACTCTTATTTTTGATGGAGAACAAAACTATGCATCTATTGTGATCATAAAAAAAACATAATACTTTGAGCCTACTAATGAAGGTTCTAAATTTTGTCTCCACACATCTATGTGTACTAAGTCCAAGAAATTGTTGTGGATGTATCCTTTTTGGCTAAAAGGTTTCCTTTATGCCTCTCCAATTTGACAATCATCACAAAAGTTGAAGGATACATTTGCATTTGCATTAGGAAACTAAAAAGCGCTCAAAATATGCATTCTTTAGTTGTTTCTATGCATAGTTTGCATACAAACAAAGGAGAACATGAGAGATTTGCAATTGCTATGTCTCAATTTACAGTCCTTTATAATACATGCAAAAATATGTAACCCTATAATAAGAAGATATTTTTTTTCATGTTAAGAATTAGAAATGATGATACACTTAAGAGATAGATAATTCAAAACATATCCCTCTTTGATGTACTCCTTTTTTTTTTATGATAATGGTTTTTTTTTCTATTGATATTCTCTTGGGAATATCTTCATAATTATTCTCCAATCTCAGCATATTATATGGATATTAAAGTTTCTATAAGCCATATAAGAAACCAAAAAAAAATAAAAAAACTAAATGAGTGGGTTGTTCACCATGACAAGCTTTCTAATAGCTTTGACGTGGGCAAATTAAGAAAATTCATTTCATGGTGAGCACCCCTTCTTTTTTGTTGTTTGATTTGTATATAGTTTGGTGAAACGTTTACTATGCTATACAAAAAGAGAACCAAGGTACCGTCTAATTTGAGAGAAAACAAGGCTTGAAAATGAAGGTTCAAAACTGGTTCTTGTGTCAATTTATGAGGGCTTTCGGCGTATTTTCTCTTGCATTAGGTCCAAAATAGATAATAAAAAATATTAGAAAAAAAAAACTCTTGTTCAATATCCCATAAATTCTGGTAGTTTGAATGGGTCAAGTCTCCAAAATACATGACATGGTGAATAAAATTGTTTTTTCCTTTTCTCCTAAATATCTTTCGTACCCTATGTTGGGACCAATGCAAGAGAAAACATGCAAGAAAATTTTATAAATTGCAAGAAAAATCAGAGTGAAAATTTGATAATCAAGCCCACTTATCTCTCAAAGCAAGAGGCATTTGGCATTGATTTTTGTGTTGGCAACTATAATTATCAAATTCTACATGTAAATGAAAGCATAATTAAAAAAAACCTTGGGTTTCAATGGCATACTCTTTGGAAGTATGCCAAGGTCATAATGCGAAAAGTTGCACCATAGTGAAGAAGGCTTTTTTAATGTGTTGGATCCTATTTGGAACAAAAGAGAATCTGAACTTTTATGGAGTCATTTTCAAGTTATATAAGCACACCATAAACTTAGCATTGTAGTGATCCCACATGCAATAGAACTTTAGGAATTTGAGCAAGCTAGTAGACCCCTTGATAAGCATGCCCTTCTTGCTTAATTGATTTCCTCCATCTTTTCATAGCCATATCTTTTTGTTTATTTATAGATTCAATAACCTACATAGATTTGAGTGTAGTGGAGGATGTTATCCAATTCTTGTAGTCCTTGCATTCTTTGAAATATAATTTATTCTTCTAAAGCCTCAATATTTTTCTCCTCTCTTGCATATTCCAGGAGATATCATGTGTTGAGTGAACAATTGTTATTATTTTTTCTAATAAAGCCACTTAGTAGTGTGTTTTTGAGGTAGTTTTTCTTTGACTAGAAGTCACTAGCTTCATTAAACAAAACTTCTCAAGTTCATTGCATAGGAACATAGATATTTGGTAGTTTGAGTGAACAGAGGTATCTCTAGGTGTACATGTGAGGCTATTCATGCTTCAAGCTACTATGGAAGTTTCTGAGTTGTCCAATCACTTGTTGCATAATGTTCAATTTCAATTTCCTTAAGTAATGAAAATGGACATGTACTCGTTAGGATTTGGATTATGGATAGCCAACACCACAATAAACATAGATTATTTAGGATCCATAGCCTTAAGATCAATAGTAGGTGTAGGTTACTTGTAGGGGACTGAAGCCAGAAGAAAGTGACCTTTCTACTTATATTGTTTTTGTTACACATGTCAGTTCTTGTCTTGTTCCTTGTTCCACTCCTGTCTAGTCTAGTTCTTGAACATCCTCTCTTGTCCTTTTGTAATCTCATAGTACGAGATCTTGTCGAGTTCTTTCTTGTATCTAGTTCATCTCCCAAAACGGAGTTCTTGTAACCAAGATATCTTGTTTCCTTCCTGGGATCCCAAGTTGTGGGATCTCCTATATCATCTCTTGTCCAGCTTTCCATACCTATTGGTCCCTGGTTGTGGGAAACCTTGTATCAATCACATATTCTTGTATTGTTCTCCCTAGGTGGGTGTTTTTGTAATAAAGAATATAATTCTGAAATCTTGCATATTGTAGTCAGAGAGCACAATCTAGTGCTCCCCTGACATTTTGGCAAGACTATCTTCATCAAGACGAGGCATCATGGATTCTCTATGCAAGAAGATTCAATCTACCATAAAGGACTTGATCAAACATGTCCAAGAGATGAAAAGATTGCTATGACAAGATGATCGATTAGTTTCAAGCTATGCCTTGAATATCAAGATGTTGTTTCCTGGTACTACATATCAAGAAGACTACATGGTTAATCAGTTTCGAAGTGGCCTTAATCCTGAAGTCAAATATCTCTTGTTATCCATGCCTCAAGCAAATACCTTGGAGGATGTTATCAATCAAGCAGTTCAATGTGAGAATCAATTATTCAAAGAAAGCCAATTCCAAGAGCTAGAAGTGTTGAATAATCAAGACACTATTCCTCGAAAATTCGAATCAAGAAATTTTGAAGACCACGAAGTCATTAAAAATGATATGGAGGATAAAAATTATGAAGATAACAAGAAGATAAAGGAAAAAGAGGAGTTCAAGTTCAATCAAGTAGGTGTGCTTACTCAAGGGTCTCCATCAAAGATATTGGAAACACCACAACATTCCACTAGAAGCTCAAAGGATCTATCTTGTGAAGAATCCAAGGAAGCTCAAGAGAGACCCACCCAGTACTTCACCACTGATCAAGATTGAAGATCATGAAGAATTAGCTTCAAGGATATCTAGTGGAAGATTGGAATGCCTTATTCATTCCAAATCGTATAACATCATTGATCGTACTTGGCAACTTACAAAAAATATTCTTAAAGAGAAATTCAATGTTCATGAGTTCCATTGGAAGAATCCAATGAAACCCAAGCTAGAGAACATGGCCGCTCCTCGTGCAACTCGTCGCTTGAGGGGGAGGTGATGTCATGGACACAAAGAACACCATATTAAACCTTAGATTCCATGTCAATGTATATCTCATGTTTGGTTAGGATTTTGGAGAAGCTAATGCTACTGTTGCATTTGTAATGTGCCAAAATCCCAAGATTGACTACCTGTTTGTTGAATTCTGACACCTCAAGGTCTTGTTTCCAATTGATGATGTCATTGATGATATCATCGAATCCTTACCGCCCTTGAAAACCCATAAAAGGAGGTATTGGCCATATTCATAATCATTCTTGTGGATGCCAGTCTTGGGAGCTCAAGGGGTCGTGATAACCAAGTATAAGTACTCTCCAAGTTCTAGTTCCAGTTCTTGTCTTGTTCCTTGTTCTTGTCCTATCTAGTCTAGTTCTTGGACATCCTCTCTTGTCCTCTTGTAATCTCGTCGTACAAGATCTTTTCAATTTCTTTCTAGTATCCAGTTCATCTCCCAGAAGGGATTTCTTGTAACCGAGATATCTTGTTTCCTACCTACGATCCGCAGTTGTGGGATCTCTTGTATCATCTCTAGTCCAGTTTTCCATACCTATCAGTCCCCGGTTGTGGGACATCTTGTATCAATCACATATACTTGTATTGTTCTCCCTATGTGGGTGTTCTTGTAATCAAAAGTATAATTCCAAAATCTTGTCTATTGTAGTCAAAGAGCACAATCTAGTGCTCCCCTGACAGATGCAACTTGATAAGGAAAAAGTTCAAGTTATCAATCAAGAATGCAAAGAAGCTATAGCTCAAGAATTACAAAATAAGGGCCTCTTCAAGCTTACATGTTTAATGGCCAAAGATTCAATTCTTAGCTTGTGGCATTTTAGATTTCGACACACCTCTTATTTAGCACAAATATCTTCAAGTCATCTTCTCAAGAGTTTACCTAGGATCTCATAAGTCAAGGTGAGCTTCCAAGCATGTGCTAAGAGAACAGTTACCTCTTTGACTATCAAGGCATCTATTTCCTCATCCGAACAATTAGTGTTAGTCGAGGTATATAACCTATGCATGGACCATCCTGATATGGGTCACTTTATTTCTTTCTTATAGCAGATGGCTTCACTAGGTACACTTGGGTTTTTCAACTAATGCATAAAGAGCATGCATTTTCCGAATCAAAGGAGTAGACATAAACAATTCAAGAAGACTCTCAATGTTCTTTGCACACCATTGGATCCGAAAGAGAGTGGATTTGTGAACATCAGTTTTGTGAAGTATTGGAAGCAACAAGGTTTTAAGTACAAAGAAAAGAACAATACTTATAAAGGTATGGCTCTACAAAAGAGAAAATGTAAGATCTAGATAGCAAAGACTATGCGTCATCATATCTTTGTCTATCAAACATGCCATTATCCTTCATATTCACTCTTGCAAATGAGCAAATGATGCTTGCAATAAACTTACCATCTTATACTAGGCCAGAAATGAGGTTCATGTTGCTAACCTCCAAAAATGGTTGGAGAATGAGCATGTGAATGAAGGAAATCCAAAAATGGTTGCTAACCTTCAAGATTCATATTAGATTTTCATTTCTACTCTTTGGTTGATGATTAAAGGAAATCCAGACGCCTTAACATTTGATGAGTTATTCTCTATTTGGTTGCAACAAGAAAAGTCAAGATAGAAGAGGTTCATTATGCATGTTGGAGATCAAGCTTCTTTTAGCTAGTGAAAAGGGCAAAGGTAAACAGAGCTCATCTACTACTAAGCAAAAATCTACTAATTTAGCACAGTAAGAAAAAGGAAGAAAAAGAAAAACAGAAATCAATAAACTAGAAAATGTTTTATAGATAGTCTAAAGGAAATGATCATGTCATAGAGAATTGTCCAAAATGGGCTAGAAAAGAGGAAGAGAAAAAAGAGGCTTGAATGGTTGTTTTAGAGGCCTCTAAACCCAAAACATAGTCTATAAACCATATGCATAATGAAGAATGGGTGTTTTCTATAGTTTGCACTCACCCATCTTCACATGAAGATTGTCTGGAATGGAATTAGATGATTAGTACTTTGATAATGGAGCAGTCACACACATTACCTCATAGTACAGTTTCTTTAGTTCTCTTATCCTTTGATGGGAGTTGGTAAGATCATTGTGACTACTATTGATGGTGGTTAGTTCACATTGTCAGATGCCTTGTATGTGCCAAGGATCAGGAAAATTTTTTTGTTGATTTCACCATTGGTGAATGTAGAGGAGGTACTGGGGTATCCGCTTTTATAGAAAACAAACGCTTCCAGTACGTCGCCTACTCAAGGGGGGTTCTCTTTAGGGAAGTATACCCTTTAACATTTCTGTGAGCAGGTAGATAAAATGGATCGCACAGAGTAGTAAATGCTTCAGAAGATATGAACAATATATGACTAAGGAAGACCATACACTTTTTGATCCGAATCGGATGATTACAAAGTTGGGCAGAGAACTCAGAACAATACAAATGGTAGTATTTCTCAAGAGAATAGAGATTAATCAACACACGGACTTACAGAAAAAAATAACCCCAAGCTACTTTCTTACATTATGGTGCTCATAGCCCTTCACTGTGAAGCCTATCCTCTGTATACACGACAGAGTAGCTCCCACAGTAGACTTGAAACCACCAAGTGCAAGAGAGGTCTTTTACACGTATACGCGGACCACTGTTATCTCTAAAACTTGTACATGTACTCCTGGGCGTGTCGTCCCAGTGGTAGCCGTAGTCCCAAATGAGCACAAATCCTTTGATTTTATAGGCTCTAATAGGCCAAGAGAGCCTTGCCGAATCTTCACGTCCACTGATCACGCGCCGGTTAACCACCCAAAATTGGAGGGGTAGGTCAATTATTCCCTTGATTTGAATTGGATCCACAAAAATAGGTAGTCGTCGTGAATGGTTGGCGACACCAGTTATTTTTCCTCTTCCACTTTTACCCTCTACATTTTCACTGACCCTTTGTATGCAAGTTGAGATCCGCCCGTCATTTTTGAAAGAGCCTAAGAAGCCCGTCCCTTGCTTTGATGGATGGTGATCCCCAGAATACTCTAAATGCTAAGATACCCCAACATATGATAATCCTTGAATTCCTCTTCCTTTTCTGCTCTAGGGGCCACCATGCTTGGGAGTGGAGGGCTGAGAGAGGGGAAGGGAGTTTGCGCATGGAGGGAGGAGGTGGGGCGCAAGGGGGAGGACGTGATGGGTGAGTGGTGAGGAGAGGGGAGGGGGTTGGCGGGGAATGGTGGTGAGGGGAGGGGGCTTGGAGGGGGCTTGCGGGGGTGAGTGGTGAGGGGAGGGGAGGGGCTTTGCGGGGGTGAGTGGTGAGGGGAGGGGAGGGGCTTTGCGGGGGTGAGTGGTGAGGGGAGGGGAGGGGCTTGGTGGGTGTGAGTGGTGAGGGGGAGGGGCGCAAGAAGGGAGGAGATGGGGCGCAAGGGGGTGAGGGGGAGGGCGCGTGGAGGTGGTGGGAGGTGGGGCGCAAGGGGGTGAGGGGGAGGGCGCATGGAGGTGGGGGGAGGTGGTGAGGGAAAGGGAGGGGGTTTGCGGGGGATGGTGGTGAGGGGAGGGGAGGGGGCTTGCGGGGGTGAGTGGTGAGGGGAAGGGAGGGGCTTTGCGGGGGTGAGGGGGAGGGCGCATGGAGATGGTGGGAGGTGGGGCGCAAGGGGATGAGGGGGAGGGCGCATGGAGGTGGGGGAAGGGCACATGGAGGTGGAGGGAGGTGGGCCGCAAGGGGGTGAGGGGGAGGGCGCATGGAGGTGGGGGGAGGTGGTGAGGGAAGGGGAGGGGGTTTGCGGGGGATGGTGGTGAGGGGAGGGGAGGGGGCTTGCGGGGGTGAGTGGTGAGGGGAGGGGAGGGGGCTTGCGGGGGTGAGTGGTGAGGGGAGGGGAGGGGCTTTGCGGGAGTGAGGGGGAGGGCGCATGGAGGTGGTGGGAGGTGGTGCGCAAGGGGATGAGGGGGAGGGCGCATGGAGGTGGGGGGAGGGCGCATGGAGGTGGAGGGAGGTGGGCCGCAAGGGGGTGAGGGGGAGGGCGCATGGAGGTGGGGGGAGGTGGTGAGGGAAAGGGAGGGGGTTTGCGGGGGATGGTGGTGAGGGGAGGGGAGGGGGCTTGCAGGGGTGAGTGGTGAGGGGAGGGGAGGGGCTTTGCGGGAGTGAGGGGGAGGGCGCATGGAGGTGGTGGGTGGTGGGCCGCAAGGGGGTGAGGGGGAGGGCGCATGGAGGTGGGGGGAGGTGGTGAGGGAAAGGGAGGGGGTTTGCGGGGGATGGTGGTGAGGGGAGGGGAGGGGGCTTGCGGGGGTGAGTGGTGAGGGGAAGGGAGGGGCTTGGCGGGAGTGAGGGGGAGGGCGCATGGAGGTGGAGGGAGGTGGGGCGCAAGGGGATGAGGGGGAGGGCGCATGGAGGTGGGGGGAGGGCGCATGGAGGTGGAGGGAGGTGGGCCGCAAGGGGGTGAGGGGGAGGGCGCATGGAGGTGGGGGGAGGTGGTGAGGGAAAGGGAGGGAGTTTGCAGGGGATGGTGGTGAGGGGAGGGGAGGGGGCTTGCGGGGGTGAGTGGTGAGGGGAGGGGAGGGGCTTTGCGGGAGTGAGGGGGAGGGCGCATGGAGGTGGTGGGGGGTGGGCCGCAAGGGGATGAGGGGGAGGGCGCATGGGGTGGGGGGAGGTGGTGAGGGAAAGGGAGGGGGTTTGCGGGGGATGGTGGTGAGGGGAGGGGAGGGGGCTTGCGGGGGTGAGTGGTGAGGGGAAGGGAGGGGCTTGGCGGGGGTGAGAGGTGAGGGGAGGAGAGAGAGGGAAGGGGAGATAGAGAGGAAGAGAGAGAGGCATATGGAGGCTCTACAGACCCCCACATCAAGCCTTTGCACCGTCCCTGGTGCAATTTCTTCCTTATTATGCTTATTCTGTTGAGATCTTAGTAAAGTGCAATTACCGAGAGAAACATGATATGTACAAGGGGTGTAATGCTTCTATTTTGACTTAGGACAGATACTTCTTCACCCTAGAAATATTGACCAAGGGTATCCTCTTACCCTGCAAATCTTCTAGATGTACCGCTCCATGTGGCAATACTTTGATTACCTTATAAGGTCCTGCCCATTTGGGTGCCAATTTAGTTGAAATTGCTGGAACCTGATGCACTAAAACCATAGACCCTTCTTGAACTTCATTCGATCTCAGATACCTGTCATGCAGTTTTTTGCGCTATTCTTGTGTTACCTGAAGTTTTTGCACTGCTCCTTCTCTGTATTCTTCTAATGCCACCAATCTCTGAATGGGGGGTTCAATTCCAACGGTTTTGATTCCTATTTCCTTTCTGATAATGAACTCAAATGGTGCAAATGCCTCTTTTCCATAAACTAAACGAAATGGAGTTTCGCCTGTGGTTCCCCTCTTCGTGGTTCTGAAAGCCCAAATTGCACCAGTTAGTGCTAGTGGCCAAGAGCTTTGATGATCAAAAGATAATTTGCGAAGTAGTCCAATCAAAATCTTATTGGAACTCTCTGCTTGGCCATTTGCCCTTGGGTAATAGGCACAAGATTTTTTATGGAAGATTTTGTACCTGTCAAATATAAACTGGAGCAATTGATTTACAAAATGTGTGCCCCTATCACTAGTAATTTCCAGTGGGCAACCAAATCTTGAGAAAATTCGTTTATACATAAATTTAGCTACTGTTAAAGCCGTGCAGTCCACAGTAGCTTTAGCCTCTATCCATTTAGTAGCATAGCATGTGGCCATCAAAATATACTTTTTACCTCCTGGTTGCCCAGTTGGGCTAATCGGCCCTATGAAATCAAGACCCCATCGTTCAAATGGGAGCCATCCTGTAGATATGACCAATGGTTGGAAATTCAATCTGGTTGGCACGGGAGCACACCTCTGGCAGATGTGGCATTCTTTGGCGAACTTGATTGCATCTTTGAAAATATGAGGCCACCATTAACCTTTGTGGATGATTCTATGAGCCAATTCTTCCCCCTTGAGATGTCCTTCACTGTGTGCAGCTTCTAGCAGAAGATTTACCTCCTCTGGATAGACACACCTTCTTAGTATATCATCTTGACAGTATTTATATAAATTTCAGTTTATAAGAGAATATGCTTTGGTTTTCAAGAGCAATCTTCTCTTTTCTACAGGTGTCAAGTGTTCTGGGATTTTTCCAGTAGTGAGAACATGAAGAATTTCATCATACCAACCAATTCGAACTGTTACTAGAAAAAGATTGCTATCCACCAATTCGTCATCAATACATGTTGCCTTTTCGCTCATTGCCGTCCTGGACACTTGATCTGCCATGTAGTGCTCCTTTCCTGGCTTAATATGAATATCAAAATTAAATTCTTGAAATAGGAGTAACCATCGCCAAATCCTTCTAGCTACTCTGGGCTTGTTAATTAGATACTTCAAAGGTTGATGATCAGTTATGACAATAAAATGCACACCTAAGAGGTAATGCCGGAATTTTTGAAGAGCAAACACGATAGCCAAACCTTCCCTTTCAGTAGTGCTGTAGTTCCTCTCTGCTTTGGTAAGCAATCTGCTAGCATAAACGATAGGTTGGTCTATCTTCTGTGATGATGGTTGAGCCAAGACTGCTCCAACTGCATGAAGACTGGCATCTGTATGTACATGGAACTCTAATGACCAATTAGGAACAGTTAAAAGAGGAGCAGTACATAGCCTCAATTTTAATTCGCAAAATGCTTTCTCAGCTTCAGGAGTCCATGAGAAAGGGACCTTCTTACTTGTAAGCCTGGACAAAGGCTTAGCTATTTCTGAATACATTCTGATAAATCGTCTATGATATCCTGCATGGCCCAAGAAACTTTGCACTTCCTTTGGGCTTTGTGGAATTGGCATGGAAAGGATAGTAGTGATCTTTGCTGGATCAACCGTTATCCCTTCAACTGATACTATGTGGCCCAGGAGAGTACCTTTGGTCACCAAAAAATGACATTTAGCCGGATTCGACTTCAAACCTGTTTTGAGACACTGCTCAAAGATTTCCTTTAGATTATCCAAATGGTTATTGAAATCTTGAACTATTGCCCTCTTGTCTGTTCCAGAGAATACTGAAAAATCATCCATAAAAATGCGCAGAAATGAGGTTAACCATTTCCCTAGTATGAGATACATAGTCCTATTGAAGGATGCTGGTGCATTCTTCAAGCCAAAGGCCATACGGGTATAAACATATGTGCCCCATGGTGTAACAAAAGCCGTCTTGTCTCTATCTTCAGGATGAATGGCTATTTGATTGTAGCCACTGAATCCATCAAGAAAACTATATAAAGAGTGTCCGGCTACTTCTTCAAGCACCTGCTCTGTGAATGGTTGAGGAAAGCCATCTTGATTAGTTACCTTATTCAAGGCACGAAAATCAACACATACTCTTATTTTGCCGTTTTTCTTTGGTACAATGACCATGGAAGACAGCCACCGTGAGTTTTCTACCGGAACAATAATACCTGCCTCTTTCAATTTTGTGATTTCTAGCTTTACTGCCTCTGCATACTTTGGATTAAGTCGGTAAGGCCTACTTCTTGCAGGTGAAGCTCCTTCTACTAAGGGTATTCGGTGTAATCCAAGCTCCTCAGGTATCCCTGTTAAGTCTTTATAGGACCATGCAAAGACACTTTTATAGGTAAAAAGTAGGGAAGTTACCTTCTGCAATAAAGGCGGATAGTGCCATAACCAAGAAGCCAAGTGAACCATCTGAGGATTCTCTTCATCTCCAAGATTTACTTCTTGAACAAACTTTTCAGAATTGGACTCACTTGAAAGTTCATCTCCACTGTATGCAGGAGCAGAGTTCAATTTATGATCCACAATTTGTTCCTTGATCCATCCTAAGGGTATATTTGAGAATGGAACTTCTTGAAGGTCGCAATTATCTTCCCCACATGCAGGCACAACTTTGTCTCTTTCTGGTCCTGCAAGCATAAAATCATCTGATTCCTCATGTTTACCTGCCTTTTCCCTACATACCTTTCTTAGTGGCGCTAAGTGTTGAATTTTGATTATCTGATTCAATTGGAGATTTCTGTCCTTCCGGAGGTGCCTGCAAAAAATAAGCTTGACTTCCTTGCTTACTCTTTTCTATTTCGTTCATGTGAAGAACATAAGTTTTTCCCTCTTCCCGTCCTCCTTGTGTTGCTTCTGCGAAATCTTCATTTACCTCACATATCTCCACTGTGCAGCATTCTGCACTTCCCATCATCCAACTTAATAGGGCATCATCTTCTGAAGGCATTACCTGAGTTTCCATTGCATATCCAGTAGCCTTGTTGATGTCTGATCCTTCTTCCAAATGTATCTGTATTTGATTGTTAGTACATGTGGAAATCCATAACTTGTTCTTTCCCCAATCCTATAGAGCCTTTGCTTGCCTTAGCCAAGGCCTTCCCAGGAGTAGAGGGTATGAGGTATCCTGAGGTAGGGCAATAACAACAAAGTCTAAAACAAAATGACAACCCTGCACTATCATAAGTACCTTTTCAACAATGCCCACTGGTGCAACCCGACGTTGATCTGCTAAGGTGACTGTGAAGGGTGCTCCCTTTGTGGGATTGAGCCTTAGTTTCTTCATAGTGAAATTGGGCATCAAATTGATGGCGGAACCTCCATCTATAATAACACCTGCTAGAGCTTCATCTTTGATTAAAACGGATAATCTTGAGCTCTGATAATCAGCCAAGGGTGCAGGAGGAAAGTCCACCATAAAACCATCTATGCTAGGAGGTGGGCACAAGCATGCAGAATGTATAATCTTCAGCAGATCACTTCTTACTTTAGGATCTATCTTTATGAGTTGATACAGGCTAATCTGATGATGAATACCTTTCAAATTTCTTCAATGTCCACTTCTTGCTTGCCTTCAAAAGTACTCGTTGGTTGATCTTTGAGCAAAGTAGTTGCCCTCTCATAAGCTTCTTCCATTTCTTCTTGGTCCTTCCATCCCACCCTCTTTTCTACAACTTTATCTTTGAGTCCTTGTTGTTCCTCCTTTTGGGCTACTGTCGCTTGCCTGGCTCTGGTCATCATTGGCATGGATGAAGATGAAACAACATAAGATTGAGTTGTCATACCTTCTACAGGTGGGGAGACTGCAATCATGTGAATAGGAGCCGGACGACCTCTTGGGCAATCTCTGGTGTAGTGATCCTTAGCATCTGGACAGTGCTGACAAGGGGGTGCATCCTTTGGAAGAGAACACCTGTTCTGCATATGGCCATACTCCCCACAACGGTAACACATTAGAGGCCTATTGTATCTAGGCCGAGTTGGGCGGGTCTCTTCTCTATTAGGTGCGTTAGCAGTGCTAGCATAATATGAATCTACACCTTGATGGTTACCTCGCTGTTGTGCCCCCTTAAGGTAGTAGCAGTCTCTTGCCTCATGACCCTCTTTGCCACAGAACTGACAACTGACTCTGTTAGGACAATTTACATTGGAATGTCCATTATTATTACATATTGTACACCAAACCTGTCTTCGTATGTCCTGGGTAGTCCGCAAGTCTTCAAGCTCACGCCTACGTTGAGACACTTCATCCACATTATGAGTTGAGAGTGGCGGTATGACCTTCTCTTCTTGGCGACTTTGCTGCATCCTTAAGGCTTCGAACTCCTTCCTGAGTTGCCCGATCGGATCCAAATCGAATGCATAATTTGGTTGAGAATCTACTTCAAAATGTATTCTAGCCTCCTCAATGCGTGATGTAGTTGCAACAAAATCATCAAGTGTTGCATCCAGTCTGAGGGATTCCCGAAGCTTTTGTTGAGATGACTTAGGCAGAGCCTTCTCAATCCATTTTTTGACTAAAAAATCACCTGGAGCATGAGGCAAACGAGAAACAAGTGCTTTAGTTCTTGTGTGTAATTCATGGAAGGATTCACGTGCTCGTAATTTTAGGTTCTCTAGCTGATCTAGAGCTCGTTCTGAGGAGTCGCTTGGTTGAAATGTCCGCGAGAATGCCGCTTTTTAGTGCCTCCCACATAGTGAAGTGCCCATCAGCATACTGGCTATACCATTTGTCCGCAAGGCCTTCCAATGTAGATGGAAAGAGCACCAACATTGCATCCTCCCGGTTCTGCAATCCTCTTCCAGGACACAATGAGACGAATCTCCTCACGTGGTCATCTGCATCTTCATAAGCCAATCCTTTAAATGTAGGAAACTTGATGTTCAACCTAGAGAGTAAATGGGAAAGATCCTCCATTGGTGCCGGCACTTCTTCTGAAGTATCAGAGGAAAAATCTAAGGTTCTCCTATGCTTCTCTTTTGATAATGGTGTTACTCCCAAATCAATGGATAGATTCAAGGATGGTGGAGGAGAGGTAGGCTCACTGGTTGTGGTTATTTCTAGCTTGTTAAGACGCTTCCGTTCACGATGAGACTCCTTGTCCGTCCGTGTATGGGTCATGTACCTACTCGCAAATACAATAGGGCGACGAGCCTCTCACAGAAATGCAAAATGCCCACCGGGCGTGCCAAACTGTAGAGGAGGTACTGGGGTATCCGCTTTTATAGAAAACAAACGCTTCCAGTACGTCGCCTACTCAAGGGGGGTTCTCTTTAGGGAAGTATACCCTTTAACATTTCTGTGAGCAGGTAGATAAAATGGATCGCACAGAGTAGTAAATGCTTCAGAAGATATGAACAATATATGACTAAGGAAGACCATACACTTTTGATCCGAATCGGATGATTACAAAGTTGGGCAGAGAACTCAGAACAATACAAATGGTAGTATTTCTCAAGAGAATAGAGATTAGTCAACACACGGACTTACAGAAAAAAATAACCCCAAGCTACTTTCTTACATTATGGTGCTCATAGCCCTTCACTGTGAAGCCTATCCTCTGTATACACGACAGAGTAGCTCCCACAGTAGACTTGAAACCACCAAGTGCAAGAGAGGTCTTTTACACGTATACGCGGACCACTGTTATCTCTAAAACGTGTACATGTACTCCTGAGCGTGTCGTCCCAGTCGTAGCCGTAGTCCCAAATGAGCACAAATCCTTTGATTTTATAGGCTCTAATAGGCCAAGAGAGCCTTGCCGAATCTTCACGTCCACTGATCACGCGCCGGTTAACCACCCGAAATTGGAGGGGTAGGTCAATTATTCCCTTGATTTGAATTGGATCCACAAAAATAGGTAGTCGTCGTGAATGGTTGGCAACACCAGTTATTTTTCCTCTTCCACTTTTACCCTCTACATTTTCACTGACCCTTTGTATGCAAGTTGAGATCCGCCCGTCATTTTTGAAAGAGCCTAAGAAGCCCGTCCCTTGCCTTTGATGGATGGTGATCCCCAGAATACTCTAAATGCTAAGATACCCCAACATATGATAATCCTTGAATTCCTCTTCCTTTTCTGCTCTAGGGGCCACCATGCTTGGGAGTGGAGGGCTGAGAGAGGGGAAGGGAGTTTGCGCATGGAGGGAGGAGGTGGGGCGCAAGGCGGAGGAGGTGATGGGTGAGTGGTGAGGAGAGGGGAGGGGGTTGGCGGGGAATGGTGGTGAGGGGAGGGGGCTTGGAGGGGGCTTGCGGGGGTGAGTGGTGAGGGGGAGGGGAGGGGCTTTGCGGGGGTGAGTGGTGAGGGGAGGGGAGGGGCTTTGCGGGGGTGAGTGGTGAGGGGAGGGGAGGGGCTTGGTGGGTGTGAGTGGTGAGGGGGAGGGGCGCAAGAAGGGAGGAGATGGGGTGCAAGGGGGTGAGGGGGAGGGCGCGTGGAGGTGGTGGGAGGTGGGGCACAAGGGGGTGAGGGGAGGGCGCATGGAGGTGGGGGAGGTGGTGAGGGAAAGGGAGGGGGTTTGCGGGGGATGGTGGTGAGGGGAGGGGAGGGGGCTTGCAGGGGTGAGTGGTGAGGGGAAGGGAGGGGCTTTGCGGGGGGTGAGGGGGAGGGCGCATGGAGGTGGTGGGAGGTGGGGCGCAAGGGGATGAGGGGGAGGGCGCATGGAGGTGGGGGAAGGGCACATGGAGGTGGAGGGAGGTGGGCCGCAAGGGGGTGAGGGGGAGGGCGCATGGAGGTGGGGGGAGGTGGTGAGGGAAGGGGAGGGGGTTTGCGGGGGATGGTGGTGAGGGGAGGGAGGGGGCTTGCGGGGGTGAGTGGTGAGGGGAGGGGAGGGGGCTTGCGGGGGTGAGTGGTGAGGGGAGGGGAGGGGCTTTGGCGGGAGTGAGGGGGAGGGCGCATGCAGGTGGTGGGAGGTGGGGCGCAAGGGGATGAGGGGGAGGGCGCATGGAGGTGGGGGGAGGGGCGCATGGAGGTGGAGGGAGGTGGGCCGCAAGGGGGGTGAGGGGGAGGGCGCATGGAGGTGGGGGGAGGTGGTGAGGGAAAGGGAGGGGGTTTGCGGGGGATGGTGGTGAGGGGAGTGGAGGGGGGCTTGCGGGGGTGAGTGGTGAGGGGAGGGGAGGCGCTTTGCGGGAGTGAGGGGGAGGGCGCATGGAGGTGGTGGGAGGTGGGCCGCAAGGGGGTGAGGGGGAGGGCGCATGGAGGTGGGGGGAGGTGGTGAGGGAAAGGGAGGGGGTTTGCGCGGGGATGGTGGTGAGGGGAGGGGAGGTGGGCTTGCGGGGGTGAGTGGTGAGGGGAAGGGAGGGGCTTGGCGGGGAGTGAGGGGAGGGCGCATGGAGGTGGTGGGAGGTGGGGCGCAAGGGGATGAGGGGGAGGGCGCATGGAGGTGGGGGGAGGGCGCATGGAGGTGGAGGGAGGTGGGCAGCAAGGGGGTGAGGGGGAGGGCGCATGGAGGTGGGGGGAGGTGGTGAGGGAAAGGGAGGGAGTTTGCGGGGGATGGTGGTGAGGGGAGGGGAGGGGGCTTGCGGGGGGTGAGTGGTGAGGGGAGGGAGGGTTTTTTTGCGGGAGTGAGGGGGAGGGCGCATGGAGGTGGTGGGAGGTGGGCCGCAAGGGGGTGAGGGGGAGGGCGCATGGGGTGGGGGGAGGTGGTGAGGGAAAGGGAGGGGGTTTGCGGGGGATGGTGGTGAGGGGAGGGGAGGGGGCTTGCGGGGGTGAGTGGTGAGGGGAAGGGAGGGGCTTGGCGGGGGTGAGAGGTGAGGGGAGGAGAGAGAGGGAAGGGGAGATAGAGAGGAAGAGAGAGGCATATGGAGGCTCTACAGTGAAGAGCGCCTTAGTTATAAATTTATTGATGATAGATGTACAATTCATGATTTCTCAAATGGTAATGTTATTATTTATTTTGGCATTTTATGTCCTGGGCTACATAAGCTCATAGACTATGCAGAATCTGTGAAGAATTCAACATGTGAAGTTCAAGATTCTTAGGCTATCTTAGATGCAAACCTTTGGCATGCACACTTTGGTCATCTAAATTTTGCTAGCTTGATATATTTGCAAAAATCTAAAAGGGTTTCCTCTTTTCCTAAACTTGAAACACTTGGTAAACAAGTCTCTCAATGTTGTGTTTTCGGAAAAAATGTAGCTTTCCTCATTCTTAAAAGATGGCTCAATATGAGCTACTTAGAAATTTCCCCTTATTCATAGTGGTCTATAGTCTTATGTAGACACCTTCTATTTGGAAACTACCTTTACTTCACGACTTTATTGATGATTTTTCTACGAATTCATGGTTCTAGCCAATATAGTGACACATTATAGAGTTTTTGGGCCTTGAAGACTTCAAACCTATTGCCATTTCTATTGAAACAGGTTTAATGTTTAGTATTCATGATGTTAGAGATGCATTTGATGTTGTTCTCTATCAACATGTGTTGGATGCTTCATTTGCGTATGCATAACTTCGCCTCATATTTAGTTTTATGTGTCTCAGATGAACAGGTTTATGCATTGGCTAGGTTTAAAGTATTGGGAGGCAGTTAAGTACATCTCCTACTTGAGTAGTACTTGGCTAGTTGGATTGTTTTGTCCGAAGCAGGGATCACTATTGCAAGATTCACATGCCTTTTTGTGACTTTGGCTAGGTTGCTTTATGAAACTCATTTGGACACTATTAGTTTTGCTTCACGCTTGGTAGTTCATGCATATATGGTTGAGCAAGAAGCAACCTATAGTGGCCTCTTCTAGCTGTTAGGCTGAGTATAGGGCAATGTTCACAGCAAATGTTGAGCATGTATGGGTCATATGCCTTTTGGCTAATTGGGTGTTAGTAAATCTTCTTCCACCGCTATCTTCACTAATAGTGAGAGCACATTAGCAGTTGCAATGAACTATGTTTCCATGCTTGCATAAAGCACATTAAGATACACTATCATTATGTTAGGGAGATTTTCTCTACTAAGGAGAGCATTTTGGAAAATGTGCCCATATAGGATAACACTGTAGATCTTTTTACAAAGGCTCTACCTCAAGAGAACTTTGAAGATTTTTGCAAAGCTTTGGGATTACTTCCTTTTGAGCATTTATCTCTTTCCACAGCATCACACTTCCTTATAAATGAGTGCTAACTACTTGTTCATTGCATAGCTCCTAAGTGGGATTTCTTGATATATTTATGTAGTCATGTGTGTCAACACACTTTGGAACATCACGGGCTTGTATATACCCCCATAACCCTAACAAGTTACTTATTCTTGTATATTCTTCATAATAAATTCAGTAGTGTGTGTTTTGCTCCAGCTTCTTCTTCTTCTTTCTGTTCATGTTCTTTCGTAGACCTCAAACTCCAA